>SOPF01024497.1:282-85941 GCA_012979155.1 Hypericum perforatum | reverse complement strand
TGGAATCTATTTTTGTTCAGGAAATCGAACCAAGAGATATAGAAACCAATATATTGCAGGACCAAGAACGTAATACCCTAGAACTGGAAGAAGTGGATTCCACAAATGGGGTTGGCCTCATCAATGAGCATCATGTTATTCCAGATGCTATCGACTTTCATGAAGTGCAACAGGTTGTTGAAGTAACATCTGCAAGTTCGAACGATGAGGAAAATTCTGGTCCAAGTTCTAGCTCGAGCTCCAACGATTCAAGAGATTGAAGAACACCAAAAATGATGCAGGTTTTGAGGTTGGAGTTACATTTTTTGTGTTCTACAATTTTTTTAATCATGATCGAGTTTGCCACTTGACGTTTTCTCATCCCGTTTTCATGTTGTTGGGAAGCTTGATTTGCCTTGTTGATTCTCGACTTTTTGTACCTTCAAGAAAGAGTTTTGGTTTGATTTCTTGGAATGTTAGATTTTTTTAATTTTTTCTCTCTCTCTAGCTTCTAAGTAAATGGTGAGGCACTTTAGCAGGGATTGTGCGGGTTGTTTCAACAATGTAAGTTGCATCTTGTACTATTTATATATTAGTGGGAGAGCAATGGTCTGTAAGTTTTCAGGCAATTCTTTATTCTTCCTCATTGTCATTGTTGTTGGATTTTGTCCCTTGATAATTGTATTTTCTGAGTAACCAGTTAGATCAGTTTGAGTTAGTTTGATGCATAAGTACGAAAACATCGATGGAAGATACACCCTTGAAATAGCCTCTCAGTGTTCGACTATGACACTTGAGATTAATAAAAAATGCGTGCATTCATAAGATGTAGTATAGTTATTGATGTTTTCATATGCCTTGAATGCCTAGCTAGCTGCAATTTATTTATTATCGCAGCAACATTTGCTGGTTTCAAGATTGGGTGGATCTTAAGTTGTTCATTCTGACCTAAATATGATCTTGAAAAGCCTCTTAAGCTATACCGAATTTCTCCCCAATATAAAAAGACAGCATGTTTTTCTTAGGCCTAAAAACAGTCAACTTCTGTACACGTTTGATCCATAATAAATCTATAGGCCGCCTCTACCTTTGGACCGGCCATTGCCTGGATTGGCACCTCCACAAATTCAGATCAGTTAATTTAGGTTTAATTTATGTGAGATTTTGGAAAAATAGATAAATTTCTCCATATAATTATATTTTTGTATTCGGGAAAAAAACTTTATAAATAAATTGAAAAGGATCATAAATATTATATTAACTCTTATTGATTAATCAAATTTGAACCGGACATAACTCTGAATGGTGACGAATTGTTACTATCAAATTTTAACATTTATCGGTTGGCCTGAATTCTAATCAAATTATAACAACATTCAGTTAGATTAGTAACTCAATCAGATAAAATTATAACTCCGGTGGTATTCATATAAACTGTATTTGGTTTTTCGTTGAGTGGTCATACAAAAAATTCTTTTTCGAAAGAACAAATATAATATTTGGTTTTTTGTTGAGTGGTCATAACATAAGTTTTTTTTGAAAGAAAAAATAAAATACATTAACCATAAGAATCTATTAAGATAAGCTCCGAGATTTTCAGGGCAAAATATACGCCGAGTTATCTGAAAGATTGTTCAGCCACATTTTTTTCTTAAATAATTCACAACACTATTGTTAAGCTGGAGGTGAAGTTCAAAATATAATGAGAAAAGAAAGGAAAACATGTTCTAATCTTTCCTACTAATAATTTAAGTTTATAATAACTATCGAGTCATGGTTACCAATGAGATCATGCACCATAAGACAATCTGCATCCACAATCCTCTATTGAGTAGCGTATGAGCAAATAACCAAGGAGGTAAGGATGTTCTTAAAAGCAGTAGCTTCTTTAAAATAAGCCCACTTACATAAAAGGGTATCATTTACAAATAAGATGTAAGAAATAATAGAGTAGTGTAACTTGAATCCGACCCTTGAATCTGGCCAAAAATTTGAGCATGGTTGAAATGATGAGCTAAAACATCAAACCCAAATAAGAACAAGAAAAAGGAGAGAGGATCCTCTAGAAATGCCACGAGAAGAATTGATCCACATAAGACGTCTGCCATTACCGAGCATATTATAAGAGGCAGAATTAACATAGCTCATAATAATGATAACCCACCTAGCAGAGAAATTAAGCTTAAGCATGATTTTTTTTTCTAAAAAAGACCAGTTAACAGTCATAGGCTTTTTAGAGTCTAACTTATAGTCATGGATACATTTTTTTCAATGATCAATTATGAAGAGGTAAATAGTTTCGTGAGCAATAATAATATTATCTTGTATACTTTTCTTATTAAACAAAGTACCTTGATGGGTCTAGAATCACCAATCTCAATAAGATTGGTGGTCTTAGGAATTAAAGCAATATGAATTTTATTTAGCTCTTTAAGAATCATAACAATAAAGAATAGATTCAGTAATTAACAATATGTTTTTTTTTATTTCCTCACAGTAAAAGTGATATGAAAAAAGAAGTGTTTTTTTTTCCATACTATAACCATCTAGTTTTCAACCTTTGATGTCAAAATATCTCTTCCTTTGTTTTGTGAAAGCAAGGTTCAAGAAAGAATTTTTTTTTTAAAGAATTGAGTACTCTTTTTAAAAAGGAAGAGATTGATGAGTGTCAAAACACACATTATTCATGTCCTTTTAGTTGATCGTTCTTAGTGTTTTAGGTTGATTTAGTTATGTTTTAGTTGTCTTAGTGTTAGTTTTCGTTCGTTGTGTGTTTATATTAAGTTTATTATTTTTCATTAAGTTTGCTTGTTTTTAGGAGCATATTTGAGGAGAAGTGGAGGACGTTCGAGCGGACACGCGAAGGTATGGACGAGAAGGAAGTCGCGATGCCAAGGAGTGCTTATCACGAGAAGCTGGCGCACGCCAAGTATCTGTTACTCAGACGACCATTCATTCAGACGACCAGATGCACTCGAAGAAGGAAAACGTGAAGACCTGGCGTACGCCACTTGAAGCTGGCACACGCCATACCAGACGGACAGAAGAAAAATAAAGATGAATGTTGGACAAACAAATGGCAAGACTTGACAAGGGCGGTTTAGAGCTTTCTGAAAGAAAGGGGGACAATGGCTGACTCTTTTTAGATATTTTTAGGTTAGATATTTTAGTAGATAAGTTTGATTAGATATTTAGTTTACTATTCCATTAGTTTCTTAGTATATATGCTAGTTTTTCTTTGTAAACTAGAGAGAGAAGAACTTTTGACAAAAACACAGAAGTAAAAGTTAGTTTTTGGTAGAAGAACGTGGACTTGAAGAGGGGGAGCTTGGAGTCTTGATAAGTCTCCCTCCCTTTTACTCTTTGTCTTTAATTAATGCTTTGTGTTTATATAAATATGTGTGAGTAGTTGTTTGAGTTTTGTGCCTTAATGCCTTTGATGTAGCCACTAATGAGAGTTGTGTATGTTCATGTATGTGTTCTTATCGACGTACTTGATCCTCTTGCTTAGACTTGCTTGATCACCAAGCCTTAGTAGCTAGTCAAAACTTGAGACCAAAAGGAGATAGAATTGATGGATAGGTTGATTTGATGATTAATACTCTTACTAGGAGACTCCTTGGTAACCTACTGATTGTTCTTGGAGTGGAGCTTATAGTTGGTATTTAATTTAGTTTAGTTGGTTGGTGGGGTCAAAAGAACATATCTAACCTTCTATGCTTGGTTAAGTGACAATTTAGACTCATTTTGCATGAAAGTGTGGTTAAGGTTGCCTTTGATTCACTCGGACCACATCACATACACTCAGACCCCTTTTTATCTTATGGTTATGTTGCTGGTTTAAGGTACTTAGCTCGCTTTTAACTTTTTAGTTGTTGATAATCAATTTTGTGTTATAAACTATCTATGTGCTTGTTCTTATGCTCTTGATGCTTGATGTTTAAGACCTTAGATCACTTAAGTTCAACTACAAACTTCATAATCTGATCCTAGTAAGTATGTAAACCTTAGAGTAGGCCTAACACCTCAATCTCTGGGGATCGACAACCTTACTTACTCTTATTGCAATTCGCTGCAATCTGCTGTTTAACTGGTGCACGACACCCTAGTTGGTGCACGCCAGGTTTGTTAGTTCGTTAGCTTTTGGTCGCGCCAGGTGATAATTGGCGTGTGCCAGAGCTTCGGGCTGGTCTAGAGGTGGCGCACACCACTTATCTCTGGTGTACGCCAGGAAGACCTTATAAATAATCGATCGTCCATTATTAAGCAGAATTACGGTAGCATTTTTACCTAGAGTTACGGAAACAAATCGTCAATTGGCGCCATTACTGGGGATCAGTATATATTAGTATATTTTTATTTTTATTTTTTGTTATTTTTTGTTTACTTCTTGACCAAGTAACTTGTCTTGCTTGACAAGTTACATGCATGCCATTAACCTGTTCAACCAATATTTCTCCAATGGAGATTGAACAAGAAATAACACGGTTAAAAAAGTCATTGCGTAGGGAGAGACGAGAAAAAGAAAGAATGGACCAAAGGCAAGAGGGTCAAGGGGCTTGAGTACATGCCCCTAGACATTCTCTAATGGACCATGGGAAACCGACATACGAAGGAGCAAAAACTAGAATCTAATGGCCAGCTATTGAAGCTAATCACTTCGAAATTAAGCCGGTCATGATTCATATGCTTCAAGCTTCGGGTCAGTTTTATGGTTTACCTAATGAAGATCCCAATGAACATCTAGGAAACTTTATGGAATTAGCTGATAATTTTAAGTATTCTAGAGCGTCTGATGATGCTGTTAAGATTAGAATGTTTTCTTATACGTTAAGGGATAAGGCTAAGCTATGGTATAAGCAATTTAAGGGTACTCCAATAACCACATGGGAGCAATTGGCAAATGCTTTCCTTGCCAAATATTTTCCCTACTTAAAGACTAACAAGCTCGTTAAGGAGATCACAAACTTTGAACAATATGAAGGAGAGTCTTTGAGTGAAACTTGGGAGAGATTTAAGGAATTGTAATGAAAATGCCCGCACCATGGTTTGTCTGAGGAGTCTCTTCTTAAGACTTTTTATTTTAGTCTGTCGCCAACAACTATGGGAAACGTTGATTCAGCGTCCATTGGAAACTTCCTGAGAAAGGAAAGGGATGAAGCCAACTATATTCTAGAAGAGCTGGCAGCAACAAATAGGATAATCACAAATGAGAGAAAGAAACAACCCATTAGAGAGTTAAAAGAGGTAACTAAGCGGAGTGAGAGAAGAGGAATTATTGAACTTGATTCTTCCTCGTCTTTTCAAACACAGTTATACTTGATGGCAAAATAATTGTGCGAATTGACTCTAAAAAAAGTTGATGCTATTGCTTTACAACAACATTGTGAACCCTGTGGCAACTCTGGACATGAGATTAGTCAATGTGCGATGATGAGCCAATCGACAGAGAAGGTCAACTTTGTGAGTGGTCAAGAACAAGGAGGAAACCGAATGGTAAATAATCCATATTCCTCTACATACAATCCTAGTTGGAGAAATCACCCTAACTTCTCATGGAAAGATAGAAACAATGATGACAGTATGGCAATCATTCCTGATAAAGGAATGCCTTTACGCATCTCACAACAAGGACCACCTGGTTTTCAACTATGTGGATTCTTGGGAGAAACAATGGTAGCACTTGAGGAAAGATTTGACAAGGTTGAGAAGTTCATCCAACAAACTGGAGACTCATCCAACAACCAAAGTCAAATCTTGAAGGCATTAGCTGCCCCCAGGAAGCAAGGCAGAATAATTTAGAACAGTTTCTTAAAGGGCAAGCTACTACCATGCGTAACATAGAAGTACAACTTGGGGAAATTGCAAAGACAAATGCACATAGAGCATCTCGCTCTCTCCCAAGTTCTACTGAAGTAAATCCTTGAGGCCAAGTTAATGCAATCATCTTAAGAAGTGGCAAGGAATTAGCTTCTCAAAAAGTCAAAGAGAAGGCTAAGGAGAGTATTGTGGAAAGTCTAAATAAGGATACAGAGGAACAAGTTATGAAGGAAAAGGTCCCGCATAAAGAAGTTATGGAGGAAGAAGAAGTTTACATACCACCACCACCAATGGTCCCTATTCTGCCTTATCCTCAGAGGGTTAAGCGAAAGTCGGGAATGGATGAAAAATTTCTCTGTTTCATAGAGAAAATGAAGAATATTCAGATTAGCGTCTCTTTTCTAGAGATGCTAGATCAATTTGACTTGTCCATTAAGGACAAGAAAAGAGCGGAAAACATTGTCACTGATCTAGAGAAAAGCGACAGGATGGAGATTGAAGGAAATATATAAGAAGAGTTTCCGGATGAAACTCTTATGACAATGAGTAGAGTAGAAGCTCCCTGGTATGCAGATTATGCCAACTTTTTAGTTAGAGGAATTATTCTGACAGATCTGAGTTATCCCCAAAGAAAGAAATTTCTACAGGATGTTCGGATGTATGTTTGGGACGATCCTTACCTTTTTAGAGGTGTAGTGATGGGGTTCTTTGACGTCATTGCTAGTTAGGAAGTAGCAAATATTTTAGAGCAATGCCATAACACTCCCTACTCAGGTCATTATGGAGCTTCAAGAACTGCATCTCGAGTCTTCGAATGCAGTTTCTATTGGCCTTTCATCTTCAAGGATGCACGTAGTTATGTTGAGCAGTGTGACCGCAACCAAAGAATAGGAAATATTTCAAAGAGGAATGAGATGTCATTATCTAGAATTTTAGAGATTGAGCTCTTTGACGTTTGGGGATTGGACTTCATGGGTCCTTTCCCAACGTCATATGTCAACAAGTATATCTTGGTAGGAGTAAACTACATTTCAAAGTAGGTAGAAGCTTTGGCATCACCAACAAATGATGCTAAAGTAGTTATTCGATTTCTGAAGAAGCTCTTTTCGAGATTTGGGGTGCCACGAGTAATAATCAGTGATAGTAGGTCATATTTCTGCAACAAGCAATTTGAAGTCCTGATTAAGAGATATTGGGTGACACATAAGGTGGCAACACCTTATCATCCCCAAACTAGCAGACAAGTTGAGCTATCAAATCAAGAGCTCAAGAAAATCTTGGAAAAGATGGTCGAAACAGTAAGGAAGGATTGGTCGAACAAGCTCGATGATGCTTTATGGGCTTATCACACGACATTTAGGACACTTATAAGAATGTTGCAGTATAGGCCTGTTTATGGCAAAGCGTGCCATCTTCCAGTAGAGCTTGAACATCGTGCATTCTGGGCCATTAAAACTCTTAATTATTATTACAAAAAGGCCGGAGAATGTAGAATCCTCCAACTTGAAGAGTTAGATGAAATGCGGGACTTGGCATTCGAAAGCTCAAGGCTTTACAAAGAAAGGACCAAAAGAAGACATGATGCCCTTATCATCAAGACAGATTTTAAGGAGGGACAGCATGTTCTTCTCTATAACTCGCGAATAAGACTCTTCCTGCGGAAGTTTAAATCCAAGTGGAGCAGCCTTTACCAAATTGTTAAAGTGTTCCCTTTCAGAGCACTTGATTTGAAAAATAGCGACGGGATAGTCTTTCGAGTCAACGGCCAATGATGCAAAATTTACATTGGAGGGGGCGATATTAATCGAGATGTGGAGGTGCAATCGATTAATATGCCATCCAGTGCTTGACCTTTTGAAACAAAGTAAGGCTCTTTTACCTGCAGAGAATAAAGAACAGGATGTTTTGCACTAAGTATATTCGTCTAGTCAGTGTCTTAGTTACTAGGAAGATCCCGATTTACATCAAAGAGACCTTAAGAATTGAGAGACGAGAAGAAAATTTCTTGAGACACTCTAGAGGAACATCAAAGAGTGCCTTCAAGAGGAGGATGAAGAGATTTGAATTTTGTCCAAGGTGCGGAATATTGGAACATGACAGGAAATGTAGCAAGAAAAGCACTAACTCGCAAAATGAGCGTACCGTGCTACTATGTAGTGACCCTATTAGGCTTAAAGCCAAAAATGTTGTACGAAGAGGTAGTTCGTCGTGGTATGCCATTCGTGAGTTATGTGAATTGAAGACGTCCAAGTTGCAGTTTTGACCCATGTGATAAGTGTCAAAACCACTCATTATTTGTGTACATTTTAGTATAGGTTTAGCTTTGTAATTAATTGTTTTAGTGTGTTTTTTTGTATATGTCTCGTAAATGTACATTATGATCTTTTATCGTGTTCGTTCATTTTTCTTATGTTTTATTTATGTTTAGGAGCTTCATGGATAATGATTTAATGATGCACGATCAAGATCACAAGGTTGCGAGCAAAATAGCATTGACAAACCAAATGCACCAATTATTTCCGAGGTTAACCATGTAGTTCACCAGGCCAGACCTCTTGCACAAGAAAATTCATAACTTCCTCATACAAAGTCTGATTGAGGCACCGTCAGTGGCATTGGAAAGAAGACATCCTTAGCTATAATCTATCAAAATAACATCTTCCGGTTTGGAGTCTAAGTTGTCCGCATTGCAAGAAAGAAAGATGTGATTGCAACAGTGAGCATGGAGGGCTCCAACTTGCATGACATATGCATGACCAAGGATGACAAGGCATACACTCCCACGTTTTCTTGTCAAAATGGTGGCAAACATTGAGATATTTGGATGACACTTACCTTAACTTCTTGTGTTGGATGGCAAACATCTTTAGTTTAGTTGTCAGGATATTAGCTAAAGTATTAGTTTTATTTTCTTTCAACTTTGGCTTTTAATAAATTTAGACAAAATGACATTATTCCATTAACTCCCTTAGGCACTCACGGACCAAATGAGGAAAAAGAAAAGAAGAAAAAGGGAGGAGCAAACCGTGAGCAAAAGAGGAGGAGAGGAAGAGAAAAAGAAGAGAAAGAAGGAGAAGATCATCAAGGCAAAAACCAAGCCAAGGCTTGGACTTGTAACATAACTTCTTTCTCTTAAAACTCTTCATTTGTTCATACTTTGTACTTGTAATATATGTATGTTCTTGCTTGTTCTTTGTAAATATGTGTGAGTAGTATATTAAGTGGGTTTGGTGCCTAGAAACTAACATGTAATTAACTAATTCGAGGGGTTAAAAACTAATAGATTTATGTTCTAGTTAATGAACTTAAAGCTTAATTATGGTTTCACATAGATTATGATCATTATTAGCTCTTGCCTTTGACAATGGTTTAGACTAGTTGGCTATGATAAACTCTTTATGAATAACCATGATTATGATCTTAGTTAAAACTTGAGACCGAAAGGAGATGGAATTAATGAAAAGATTAACTAGATGATTAATTGCTTAATGAATGAGAAATCTACTTAAAGTAATTAATTGTCCACTGAGTGATACTTACAGTATATTCTTAGCTTGGTTTAGATCGATTAGGGGGGTCGAAAGAATATCTAATTGGTTTAAGTTTTGCTAATGTTCAAATTAGATAAATCTAGCGCGAAAGTATATATTTGTTGCTCGTGAAATACTCGGATCATAATACGAACATAATAAACCCCTCGAATCATTTAGCTAGCTTAGGTGCTCGATGGTATCTTACCCACTTTAGTTTAATTTGCTTGTCTTTGTATTTGTGTTGTTGTTGTTGTTGTATTGATTTCTTGGTGCATGTTAGTGTGTTAGTTACCAAAACCAAACCATTCAATCCAAAGTCTTCAAGTTCCTAAAACATAGCTAGTAAGCCGAGTAAGGCGCAAACTCGATCCTCGTGGGAACGATATCCTACTTCATAAACTATATTACGACAGTGATTGGAAGTGTTTCACGACGTGGAAAACCACTCTAATCACCATGTAGATGGAACTCTGATTTTCAAGCTTTTCAGGAACGCAGCGTACATAAAAGCCAAAAAATTTAGATTAGAAGTCTTTTTCTAATGTTTATTATATTAGTTTTAGTGTTTATATCCTATGTGTTAAGTTTTTGAGAAGTGTACATATGGCGCATGCCATATCTTGTGAACATGGAGGTTCTAGCGCAGGCTAGAGTTGTGCAAAAGGAGGAAGCTGGCGCATACCAACGGACTTGGCATACGCCAGGTTTGGGCAAAATCAACTATAAAGCTCTTGGGCAGTCGAGTTTCTTCATAAATTTTCAAATTTCAAAAATTCCCGCCTTTTGAAACTTCCAAATTTCATAAGCCCAACACTCCCAAATCATTTACCCGCACTTCCCAAGGTCTGAAACAAAGTTTGCAATGGCAGATGCTACAGGATCTAGCCGGATTCCATGCGGAGACAGGAGGAAGCGCCAAAGAAACCTTTTGCCTTCTTCACCAGGTTCTCCACTCTCAGACATTCGTGGACGTTACAATGCTCCCTTCCCAATCTTTCACGATTGGGAGGGAGAGAGGTATCAAAAATTTTCTCGCCTTAGTGTCCTTAGTCATTTTACGATTGATTGGGAAGATATGCAGAAACTAGGGGTAGATAGACAACTAAGATCAGCTTTTAGGAAACTAGGATGGAGGTATTTCGAGAACAAAGAGATTATGGCTAGGCAAGAATTAGTGTTAGAGTTCTATTGCACGTTGCAGGTTGCAACTAACAGACGATCATTTACTACACATGTATTTAACACTTATTTTAGCATGGATGAGATTGAGTTCAATGACCTTTTCAGCCTTAAGGCTGAACCAAGTACATTAGACTTCTCTCCCACTAGTTAGGCCCATCGGGCATGGCATGAGATCACAAGATTTGAGAGATACGAGTCAGGGAGGGTGCCTAATGCGCTGATTAGAGAACTATATCTAGGTATCCTCCATTGCTTTATGACTCTGACCATTGGTGGTCAATGATGAGTGTCAAAAACACTCATTATTCATACCCCTTTAGTGTTTCATTCTTAGTGTTTTTAGGTTGATTTAGTTATGTTTTAGTTGTCTTAGTGTTAGTTTTCCTTCTTTGTGTCTTTATGTTGATTTTATCATTTTTCATTAAGTTTGCTTGTTTTTAGGAGCCTATTTGAAGAGAGGTGATGGATGATCGAGCGCACGCGCGAAGCCGAATAAGAAGGAAGTCACAAAGCAGTCCTCTCGCACATGCCAAGTTCTTTGGCACATACCATGTAGCCGTAGTAAGAACGACAGATCACTCAGATGACTATTTCTACTTAGTGAAGCAAAATCGTGAAGGCTGGCGCACGCCAGGTGCACTTGGCGCACACCAGACCAGACGGACAGAAGTGAAATAAAAGTTGAGTGTTGGACAAACAAATGCATGAAGTGACTAAGGCGGCTTAGGCTTTGTGAAGGCAAGGGGACAATGTTGGCAGGCACTTTAGAGATATTTTTAGGTTAGATAAGTTATTAGATAAGTTTGATTAGATATTTAGTTTACTATTCCATTAGTTGTTTAGTATATTAGGTAGTTTTTGTCTTAAAACCGAAGGGTGGCACATTGGTGATAAAGAAATGAATTTGTGTCCACAAAAATCAGATTTAAATAGTTCTTTTTACTTAGAAGAATTTGGACTTGAAGAGTGAAGCTTGGAACCTTGATAAGTTTCATTTTCCTTTCTCTCTTTTGTCTATGTTCATGTTTATTATGTTGAATATAAGTATGTTTGAGTAGTTGTACAAGTTTGGTGCCTAGTTACCTTTGATGTAGCCCTTGATAAGAGTTATGTATGTTGTTGTATGTGTTCTTATCAACGTGCTTGATCATATTGCTTAGACTTGCTTGATCAACAAGCCTTAGTAGCTAGTCAAAACTTGAGACCAGAAGGAGATAGAATTAATGGATAGGTTGATTTGATGATTAGTACTCTTGCTAGGAGAGAAATCTCCTTGGTAACCTACTGATTGTCCTTGGAGTGAAGCTTATAATTGATGCTTAACTTGGTTTAGTTGGTTGGTGGGGTCGGAAGAATACATCCGATCTTCTAAGCTAGGTTAAGTAGCAATTTAGACTCATGGTGCACGTAAGTGTGGTTGAGGTTGTCTTTGATTCACTCGAACCACATCACATACACTCAGACCCCTCTTTATCTTGGTTATGTTGTTGGTTTAGGCACCTTGCTCTCTTTTAGCTTATAAATTGTTAGTATTCTGTTTTATAAACAACCTTTGCTTGAGTTTGTTATTATCATCTTTATTTCAAATCTTTAGAGTTTAGATCATAAGTGTCCAACAACAAACTTCATAATCTGATCCTAATTAAGTAAATAAAGCTTAGAGTAGGCCTAACAACTGAATCTCTATGGTTTGACAACCCTACCAACTCTTATTTACAAGCAACTATAATCCTGCTACTGAACTGGCATGCACACCACCTTTGTTGGTGCGCACCAGGTTAATTGGTCGTTAAGTCTTTGCACACGCCAGGTGCTGTTGGCGTGTGCAATAGATTCATTCTACGCTAGGGTTGGTGCATGCCACCCACTTCTGGCACAAGCCAGTCAGTCAAAAATTAATGACCGATCGTCCATTTCTAGGCAGAAATATGGTAGGCAGTTCACGATGCTATTAGTGCAATCTGAATATCGAATAAATTGGCGCCATTGCCGGGGATTGAGATCTTAGACTCTTAATTTGGTTTACAAACTCGGATCAATATATATTAGTATATTATCTTTTATTTTTATTTTTATTTTTCTTGATTTTTTATTTACTTTTCGACCAAGTAACTTGTTTGGCTTGACAAGTTACATGCATGCCATTAACCCGTTCAACCAATATTTCTCCATTGGAGATTGATGAAGAAATAACGCGGTTAGAAAGGTCTTTATGTAGGGAGAGAAGAAAAAAGAAAGAATGGATCAAAGGCAAGAAGGTCAAGGGGATGGAGTTCATGCCCCTAGACATTCTCTAATGGACCATGGGAGACCAACTGACGAAGGAGCAAAAACTCGAATCCAACGGCCAGCTGTCAAAGCTAATCACTTTGAAATTAAGCTGGCCATGATTCATGTACTTTAAGCTTTGGGTCAGTTCTTTGGTTTGCCTAATGAAGATCCCAATGAACACCTGGGAAACTTCATGGAATTAGCTGATAATTTTAAGTATCTTGGAGCGATTAATGATGCCGTTAAGATTAGAATGTTTCCATACACGTTACGGGATAAGGCTAAACTTTGGTATAAGCAACTTAAGGGTACTCCTATAACCACATGGGAGCAATTAGCAAATGCTTTCATAGATAAATATTTTCCCTACTCAAAGACTAACAAACTCGTTAAGGAGATTACAAACTTTGAACAATATGAAGGAGAGTCTTTGAGTGAAACTTGGGAGAGATTTAAGGAGTTGCAATGAAAATGCCCACACCATGGTTTGTCTGAGGAGTCTCTGCTTAAGACATTTTATTTTAGCCTGTCACCATCAACAATGGGAACTGTTGACTCAGCTTCCAATGGAAATTTTCTGAGAAAGGAAATGGCTGAAGCCCAACATATTCTGGAAGAGCTGGCAACAACAAACAGGATAATTACGAATGAGAGGAAAAAACAACCCATTAGAGAGTTAAGGGAGGTAACTGAGTGAAGTGAGAGAAGATCAATAATAGACTTAGATTCTTCTTCATATTTTCAAGCACAATTAGACTTGATGGCAAAGCAATTGGGTGATTTGAGATTAAACAAAGTTGATGCTATTGCCTTACAACAGCATTGCAAAGCTTGTGGTAACTCTGGCCACGAGATTCGTCAATGTGCAATGATGAGCTAATCTACAGAGCAGGAAACTTTGTGAGTGGTCAAGGATAAGGAGGAAACCAAATGTTAAATAACCCATATTCCTCTACATACAATCCTGGTTGGAGAAACCACCCTAACTTCTCATGGAAAAAGAAAAACAACGATGACAGTATGGTACGTGTCTCGCAACAACGACCTCCACCTGGTTTTCAACCACCTGGGTTCTTAGGAGAAAGAATGTTAGCACTTGAGGACAGATTTGACAAGGTTGAGAAATTCATCCAACAAACTAGAGATTCATCCAACAACCAAAGTCAAATCTTGAAGGCATTAGCAACCCAAGAAGCGAGGCAAAATAATTAGAGCAGTTTCTTAAAGGTCAAGCAACTGCCATGCATAACATAGAAGTACAACTTGGGGAAATTGCTAAGACAAATACACTTAGAGCATCTGGCTCTCTCCCAAGTTCTACAAAGGAAAATCCTCGTGGCCAAGTTAATGCCATCACCTTAAGAAGTGGCAAGGAATTAGCTTCTCAAAAAGACCAAGAGAATGCTAAACCTATTGATGTAGAAAGTCCAGAAAAAGATAACAAGGAGGAAGTTCTAAAGGAAAAGGTCCCGCAAGAAGAAGTTGCGGAGGAAGAAGAAATTTACGTACCACCTCCACCAATAGTTCCGATTCTTCCTTATCCTCAGAGGGTAAAGAGAAAGTCGGGGATGGATGAAAAATTTCTCCGTTTCATGGAGAAAATAAAGAACGTTTAGATTAGCGTATTTTTCCTAGAGATGCTAGATTAAGTACCACACTATGCCAAGTTTCTAAAGGAACTTGTCACTAAGAAGAGGAAATGGGAAGATGGAGAGACGATTACACTCACGGCTGATTGTAGCTCTCTTATCTCAAAAAATCTTTTGACAAAGCTAAAAGATCCGGGGAGTTTTACAATTCCCTGTTTCCAAAATGTCTATGTGATTTAGGCACAAGTATCAACTTGATGCCTTTGTCTACATTCCAAAAACTAGGTTTATGTGAGGTTAAGCCAACTTCTATGCTTCTCCAATTGGCGGACCAAACAATTAAGAAACTATACGGTGTGGTTGAGGATGTCCTGGTGAAGATTGACAAATTCATCTTTCTAGTTGACATTCTGAATTTCTCTGAGGACAAGAACTGTCCACTAATTTATGGAAGACCATTTCTCAATACCGTACATGTATTGGTAGATGTGCATAATAGAAAATTGGTTTTCAGAATTGGAGATGAGAAGGTTGAGTTCAACATGACAGGTGTTATGCGTCATCCTCTTAATGAAGGGATGTGCATGAAAATAGATGTTGTAGATGAGTGTATCCTTGAATTCTGTAAGAAGAACATCTCAAGAATAGAGGATAAGGAATTAGAGAGAGTCGCAGAGGACTTTGTAGAAAAA
This sequence comes from Hypericum perforatum, assembly GCA_012979155.1. Lineage (NCBI taxonomy): Eukaryota > Viridiplantae > Streptophyta > Magnoliopsida > Malpighiales > Hypericaceae > Hypericum > Hypericum perforatum. Next base: position 70,875 of record SOPF01024497.1, on the reverse strand, counting down.
GTACTCCACCCTCATTTGTAAAAGCTCCTTCTTTAGAACTGAAAGAGCTATCCTCCCATCTAAGATATGCTTTCTTAATAGAGGGAGGGAGATTACCGATTATTATATTGAACAAGCTCACTAAGGAAGAAGAAGAGCAACTGCTCACAGTTGTGAACAAGCGGATTAAGGCCATTGCATGGCAAATATCCGACATCAAAGGGATAAGCCCAGAAATTGTAATGCACCATATTCACATGGAGGATAGAGCGAGGCCAAGAGTAGACCGACAAAGGAGACTTAATCTAAATATGAAGGAGGTTGTTAAGAAGGAGGTGATTAAACTCCTAGAAGTGGGAATTATCTATCCAATCTTGGATAGTGAGTGGGTTAGCCAAATACATTGTGTTCCCAAGAAAGGAGGAATACAGTTGTGATCAACGAGGAAGGGGAGCTCATTCTAACAAGGACTATTACTGGATGGAGAGTGTGCATTGATTACCATAAATTGAATGACGCTACACGCAAAGATCATTTCCCACTTCCATTCATTGATCAAATGTTGGAAAGGATAGCTGGGTATTCGTATTATTGCTTTTAAACGGGTACTCTGGATATAACCAAATTGCAATATACCCCAAAGATTAAGAGAAAATATCTTTCATATGTCCTTTCGATATTTTTGCATATCACAGAATGCCTTTTGAATTAAGTTGTGCCCCAGCAACATTTCAACGTTGCATGGAGTCTATCTTTTGGGAGATGAACGAAAAGATTATGGAAATCTTCATGGATGACTTCTTTGTATTTGGAGACTCATTTGATCACTGTCTTGACAACCTAGATAAAGTACTGCAGAGATGTGAGGAAAAGAACCTTGTGCTCAATTGGAAAAAGTGCCATTTTATGGTAGACAAAGGAATAGTCCTTGGGCACAAGATTTTTAGAGCTGGCATGGAAGTCGATAGAGCTAAAACAGAGGCGATAGAAAAAATGGATGCACCAACAATAGTTAAAGGAGTTAGAGCATTTCTGGGTCATACCGGATTTTATAGAAGATTCATCAAGAACTTCTCTCTAATTGCTAAACCTCTAACAAATTTGCTGGTTAATGATGTATCTTTCACCTTTGATGATCATTGCCTTAAGGCATTTGATGCTCTTAAAAAAGCTCTTATCACAGCTCCAGTGATTTCATTACTAGACTGGAAACTTCCATTCCAAATGATGTGTGACGCGAGTGATCTAGCTTTGGGTTGTATGCTTGGACAAAAGAAAGAGGGAAAGTTACATATCATCTACTATGCTAGTAGAGTACTGGCAGGAGCTCAACTTAACTATACAACCACAGAGAAAGAGATGCTTGCGATTGTCTATATATACGACAAATTTAGACCGTACTTGCTTGGTTCGAAAGTTATAATCTACACTAACCATGCAGCTTTGAGATATCTTTTCTCAAAGCAAGATGCGAAACCTCGCTTGATGCATTGGATTTTGTTACTACAAGAATTTGACTTGTCCATTAAGGATAAGAAAGGAGCAGAAAATGTAGTTGCAGATCATCTCTCTAGGTTAGAGAAAAGCGATGGTATGGAGATTGAAGGGAAAATTCAAGAAGAGTTTCGAGATGAAACTCTTATGACAATGAGTAGAGTAGAAGCTCCTGGTATACTATTATGCCAACTTCTTGGTTAGAGGTATTATTCCCATAGATCTGAGTTACCCCCAAAGGAAGAAATTTCTACAGGATGTTCGGATGTATGTTTGGGATGATCCTTACCTATTCAAAAGGTGTAATGATGGGGTGCTTCGACGTTGCATTGCTAGTTGGGAAGTAGCAAACATTTTAGAGCAATGCCATAACACTCCCTACTTAGGTCATTATGGAGCTTCAAGAACTGCATCTTGAGTCTTCGAATACAGTTTCTATTGATCTTTCATCTTCAAGGAGGCATGTAGATATGTTTAGCAGTGTGACCGCTGCCAAAGAACGAGAAATATCTCAAAAAGGAATGAGATGCTGTTATCTGGAATTTTAGAGATTGAGCTTTTTGACATTTGGGGTTTGGACTTCATGGGTCCTTTCCCAACTTCACATGGCAACAAGTATATCTTGGTAGGAGTAGACTACGTTTCAAAGTGGGTAGAAGCTTTGGCATTACCGATAAATGATGCTAGAGTAGTTATCCAATTTTTGAAGAAACTCTTTTCGAGATTTGGAGTGCCACGAGCTATAATCAGCGACAGTGGGTCATATTTCTGCAACAGACAATTTGAAGTCCTGCTTAAGAAATATAGGGTGATGTACAAGGTGGCAACACCTTATCATCCCCAAACTAGCGGACAAGTTGAGCTCTCAAATCGAGAGCTCAAGAAAATATTAGAAAAGACAGTCGGAATAGCAAGGAAAGATTAGTCGAACAAGCTCGATGATGCCTTATGGGCTTATCGTACGGTATTTAGGACACCTATAGGAATGTCGTCGTATAGGCTTGTGTATAGGAAAGCGTGTCATCTTCTAGTAGAGCTTGAGCATCGTGCATTTTGGGCTATTAAAATGATTAATTACGATTACAAAAAGACCAGAGAACGTAGAATCCTCCAACTTGAAGAGTTGGATGAAATGTGGGACTTGGCATTCGAAAGCTTAAGGCTTTACAAGGAAAGGACCAAAAGAAGACATGATGCCTACATTATCAAGAAAGATTTTAAGGAGGGGCAGAATGTTCTTCTCTATAACTCACGATTAAGACTCTTCCCGGGGAAGCTCAAATCCAAGTGGAGCAGCCCATACCAAGTTGTTAAAGTGCTACCTTTCAGAGCACTTGATTTAAAAAAATAGCAATGGGATAGTCTTCCGAGTTAACGGCCAACGATGCAAAATTTACATTAGAGGGGGTGATATTAATCGAGATGCGGAGGTGCAATCGATTTATGTACCATCCAATGTTTGAACATTAGAAACAAAGAAAGGCTCTTTTACCTGCAGAAAATAAAGAATAGGATGTTTTGTGTTAAGTATCTTTGTTTAGTTAGTGTCTTAGTTTCAAGGAAGATCCCAAATGACATATGTCTCATCATTCTCCATCGAGCACAAGAGACCTTGAGAATTGAGAGACGAGAAGAAAATTTCTTGAGACACTCTAGAGGAACTTTGAAGAGTGCTTTCAAGAGGACGATGAAGAGATTTGAATTTTGTCCAAGGTGTGGAAAATTAGAGCACGACAGAGACTGTAGCAAGAATAGCACTAATTCACAAAATGAGCATACTGTGCTACTATGTTGTGATCCTATTAGGCTTAAAGCCGAAAAGGTTGCACGAAGAGGTAGTTCATCATGGTACGCCATTCGTGAGTTGTGTGAATTGCGAACGTCCAAGTTGCACCTTTGACCCATATTGATATGGCGTCTGGTTTTCAAGCTTTCCAGGAACACAGCATAAATAAAAGCCAAAAAAATTAGTTTAGTATGTTAGTTTATTTTGTGTGATCTTTTAGTAGTGTTTATGTATGTTTTATGAAGTGTATTTTGAGGTTTATACATATATGGCGCATGCTTAGGCATATGGCGCGTGCCATATATTATGATTCGGAGAATCTGGTGCACGCCAGGTGCATCTAGCGCACGCTAGCATTGGGAAAGAGAAGAAGCTAGCGCACGCCATCAATTCTGGCGTACGCCAGGTTTGGACAGAATTAGCTATAAAACTCTCCACTAGTTTGGTTTCTTCACAAATTTTCAAAATCTGAAAATTTCCGCTTTCCGAATCTTCAAAATTTCACTTACCTAACTTTCCCGAGCCATTTATCTGCACTTTCAAAGGTCTGAAACAAACATTTCAATGGCAGATGCTATAGGATCTAGCAGGATTCCAAGAGGAGACAGGAGGAAGCGAGCAAGAAACCCTTTGCCTTCTCCACCTGGATCTCCACCCCAGACATTCACGACCGCTACAATGCTCCTTTTGTAATCTTTCACGATTAGGAGGGAGATAGTTTTCAGCTTTCCATGGGATGATTTTGGAGCCGGTGACTCTCGGCATCGAGAAGCTCCGCATGAGCAAGCTGATCAAGAAAACAATGATCGATGAAGTTGAGGTCATCAAGTACAAGCCTTGGGAAGAGAGAGAGGCAGTACAGAAATGCCTGGGGGCACCAGGAAGGGTGCCACCTCAGAGGGAGGAGCAGCAGGAGTAGGCAGGCCCGAGCCACCAGTACTAGGCCCAGTATGACGATGTAAGGCCGAGTCATCAAATGCCTAACGCTCATTTTGATATACAGTTTTTACGTGACCAGTTGGCTGCGATGCAAGTATAGTTACAGAGTCATGGAGAGCAGCTTCACGGATACGACATGTAACTGTAGGACTATGCAATTAGCAATGTAGCCGGATGGGACTGCTAGTACGACTATAATGCTTACTTGGAGGCCAAGCTAAGAGCTCAGAGAGAGGAGCATAGGGCATTCTACACCAATCAGAGAGCTTATATGGCCCGCCAGTAGAAGCATTACAAGCAGCAGTGAGCACACGCTGAGTGGATGCGCACCTGGGCAGAGAACTTTGGCAGCGGCTTCATGTTCCCACCACCACCTCTTCCAGCTTCAGATGATTCACAGGGAGCTCCTATTTCCCTACTTTTGTATTGTTCTTTAGTTATTTTCTTTGTTTATTTTCTTGTATTTTGACTCTGGTTTTGTGTTGTGTGTTTGTAACTCATTTAATGATTGTGTTATGCTACTAGACAGTGATCTTATTAGGTTTAAAGCTGAAAAGATCGCAAGAAGGTAATCTACATAACAAGTCATTTAGTGAGTTATTCTGTTGCATGTTTCTTTGTGTATGTTTGTTTTCCTTTTGTTTGTAGGTGCTTATTAGTATTATCTACACTTTGTGGGGGAGGGTTCCTTCTTGAAATCTTTCTTTTATTTGTTTAGTATGTTTGCATATTAGGATGTTTTGTTTAGGTTTAGAGTTGGCATAAATTTTTTAATTATTTGACCCCCCTTAAAAATTTTTGTGTTAGAATTTTATTGTTTTCTTAATTGGGAATTTAATTCGAGCACAAAGCCTAGGAATTGGTAGAAATCTCGCACTCTATTATTTAGATTAGTGGTTTCACTATGTAGACTACACTAGAGGGTTGACGAGTGTACCTTGTGAGTATTTAAGCCAAAGGAAGAGACATCCGTCTTTATATTTTTCACAAGGTGCATACTGAGTCAGTTGATCGAGGTATCCTACTAGTACTTATCGTAGTCTAGGTTGCATGGGAGTTAGTGAGTAAACGGGGGCATTTTTTGACATTAAGCCTAGAGCTTTAGAGACAAAATCCCTATTATCCATTGTTTAAACCATTTGAGCCTAGCCTTTTCTTGATCTTAGATTAGGAAGCCGACTATTAACCTTATATCATCCATCTTCCTTACCTTTGATCATCCAATTCGAGGACGTTTAGGTTGGCTTGTTTTATGGGTTTAGTTGGTAGCTTGGGATTCATTTAGTTTATTTTTATTGGGATTTATATTATGGTCATGTTAGAAGCCGAGTTTTTACCTAGAACGTGCTAAGTATGTGTAGTTGTTTTAGTTTGTGAATGTTATATAAAAAAAGTAAAAAAAAATAATAAAGAAAAAGAAAAGAAAAAAAGAGAAAAAAAGAGAAAAAGAAAAGAAAAAGAAGCAAAAAAAAGAATGTGAAGTTCAATAAGACATGTTTCTAGGAGAAACTCGTGCTTCTCGGTCTTAGGATATTGAGATATTTGGGGAGTGTGTTTATTTTTTGTTATATATGTGAGGATGCTTAGATTAGATGAGTGATTAGTTGCATTTGTGACATGTCCTCGGATTGGGTGGTTTGGCCACTATCTATATATTATACCTCACCTTAACTTTAAGCCCTATTATAACCCGATGAAAAAACCCCTCGATCATTAGCAACCATTGCGACTTTTAGATAGCACTGAGTAGGACGTAGGATGCTTTGAGTATATTGACATGTATGCGAGTGATAGGAAGTTGACCATACAGATTTGAGTGAAACACTTGTTTACCCTTGTGAGGTCAACCTTCTAGTGTCTTTTATGTAGAGTTAACACTTGTTTAAATAATTGAGTACTGAGTTGCCTACTAGTTTGTTGTGCTTTGTGTTATGGATTGAAGAACTAACTAAGTTTATAATTTGATTCTGATATGAGTTGATGTTTTTGAGGGAAGTTAAGTTTAGATTGATTCATGCTATGTCTTTACCTTGTTTTGTGTTTGTTTTATTATTTTCATTTTAGTTTTGGTTGTCTGCACTTTGAGTTTTGCTTGAGGACAAGCAATGATTCAAGTGTGGGGGTGTGATGAGTGTCAAAAACACTCATTATTCATACCCCTTTAGTGTTTCGTTTTTAGTGTTTTTAGGTTGATTTAGTTATGTTTTAGTTGTTTTAGTGTTAGTTTTCTCTTTGTGTCTTTATGTTGATTTTCTCATTTTTCATTAAGTTTGCTTATTTTTAGGAGCCTATTCGAAGAGAGGTGATGGATGATCGAGTGCACGCACGAAGCCGGACAAGAAGGAAGTCACGAAGTAGTCCTCTAGTGCACACCAAGCTCTTTGGCGTACGCCACGTAGCCGTAATAAGAATGACAGATCACTCAGACGACCATTTCTACTCAGTGAAGCAAAATCGTGACAGCTGGCACACGCCAGGCCAGACAGACAAAAGTGAAATAAAAGCTGAGTGTTGGACAAACAAATACATGAAGTGACTAAGGCAGCTTAGGCTTTTGAAGGCAAGGGGACAATGTTGGCAGGCACTTTAGAGATATTTTTAGGTTATTCTAAGTTCTTTTTACTTAGAAGAACTTGGACTTGAAGAGTGGAGCTTGGAACCTTAATAAGTTTCATTTTCCTTTCTCTCTTTTGTCTATGTTCATGTTTATTATGTTGAATATAAGTATGTTTGAGTAGTTGTATGAGTTTGGTGCCTTGTTACCTTTGATGTAGCCTTTGATAAGAGTTGTGTATGTTGTTGTATGTGTTCTTATCAATGTGCTTGATCATAATGCTTAGACTTGCTTGATCACTGAGCCTTAGTAGCTAGTCAAAACTTGAGAGTGGAAGGAGATAGAATTGATGGATAGGTTGATTTGATAATTAGTACTCTTGCTAAGAAAGAAATCTCCTTGGTAACCTACTCATTGTCCTTGGAGTGAAGCTTATAGTTGATGCTTAACTTGGTTTAGTTGGTTGGTGGGGTCGGAAAAACATATCTAATCTTCTAAGCTAGGTTAAGTAGCAATTTAGACTCATCATGCACGAAAGTATGGTTGAGGTTGCCTTCGATTCACTCGGACCATATCACATACACTCAGACCCCTCTTTATCTTGGTTATGTTATTGGTTTTGGCACCTTGCTCTCTTTTAGCTTATTAGTTGTTAGTATTCTGTTTTATAAACAACCTTTGCTTGAGTTTGTTATTATCATCTTTATTTCCAATCTTTAGAGTTTAAATCACAAGTGTTCAATGACAAACTTCATAATCTGATCCTAGTTAAGTAAGTAATCCTTAGAGTAGGCCTAACAACTCAATCTCTGTGGTTTGACAACCTTACTTACTCTTATTTGCAAGCAACTGTAATCCTGCTGCTGAACTAGCGCACACGCCATCTTTGTTGGCGTGCACCAGGTTTATTGATCGTTAAGTCTTTGCACACGCCAGGTGCTGTTGGCGTGTGCAATAGATTCGTTCTTTGCTAAGGTTGGCGTATGCCACCCACTTCTGGCGCACGCCAGTCAGTCAAAAATTGATAACCGATCGTCCATTTCTAGGCAGAACTACGATAGGCGATTCACGATGCCATTAGCACAATCTGAACACCGAACAGTCAATGGGAAGAGTCTAAAGTCTTTCGATCTCAGCTGTATGCCATAAATTGCCTATGCCATGATGTTCCCTTTAGCACCTTTGCTATGATCATCGACTACTTTGTTAGATCCATTAGCGATAGGGAACCTAGGTACCTGTACTTAGGTCATATTGTTTCTCGCATTACACGTCACCATTTTTTTGAGGCAGTTTGTAGATTTCTGTGGAATTATTTTAGAGCCAGTGCCGCTCGGCATCGAGAAGCTCCACATGAGCAAGCTGATCAAGAAGATGATGATCGATAGAGTTGAGGTCGTCGAGTACAAGCCTTGGGAGGAGAGACAGGCAGTCCAGTTATGCATTGGGGCACCAGGTAGGGTGCCAGCACAGAGAGAGGCACAGCAGGAGTAGCAGGAGCATGCAAGCCCGAGCCATCAGTACCAGGCCCAGCATGACGATGTAGGGCCAAGTTATCAAGCACCTGACTCGTATTTAGATATTCAGTTTTTACGTGATCAGTTGGCTGCGATGCAGGTACAGCTACATGGTCATAGAGAGCAGCTTCATGGATACGACGTGTAACTATAGGACTATGTTGTTAGCAATGCAACCGAATGGAACCGCCAATACGACTACAATGCTCGCATAGAGGCCAAGCTTAGAGCTCAAAGAGAGGAGCAGAAGGCATTTTACATAGATCAGAGAGCTCACACGGCATTCCAGAGGGAGCATTACGAGCAACACCGAGCGCACGCTGAGTGGATGCACACCTGGGTGGAGAATTTCGGCAGCAGTTTCATGTTCCCACCACCACCTCCTCCAACTTCTGATGATTGAGAGGGAGCTCCTATTTCTTTACTTTTGTATTTTTCTTTATTTGTTTTCTTTGTTTGTTTATTTTTTTGTATTTTGACTCTATTTTTGAGTTTTGTGTGTTTGTAACTCATTTAATGATAGTGTTATGCTACAGACGGTGATTCTATTATGCTTAAAGCCGAAAAGGTCACAAGAAGGTACTCTACATAACAAGTCATTAGTGAGTTATTATATTGCATGTTTGTTTGTGTATGTTTGTTTTGAGATTGGTTTTTCATATTTTTGGTGACTTGGTACGGAAGTGTTCCCATTTTGAGCTCTTCAGGGTTCAATCTCCTTGATGCTTCTTAACGTACTAGGTCATCGAGATAAAACTATCTCACCTTTTTTTTCTTTTAGATTAGGTGCTTATTAGTATCTTAGACACCTTGAGGATAATAAGTCATTAAAGTGTGGGGGAGGGTTCCTTCTCGGAATCTTCCTTTTAGGTTGTTTAGTATGTCAGCATGTTAGGTTGTTTTGTTTAGGTTTAGACTTGGCAAGAATTTTTCCAGAATTTGATCCCCCTCAAAATTTTTTAACTTGTGTTAGTATTTTGTCATTTTCTTAGTTAGGAATTTAATTCGAGCATAAAGCCTAGGAATTGGGTAAAAATCATGCACTATGTTATTTAGATTAGTGGTTTCACTATGTAGACTAGACTAGAGGGTTGATGAGTGTACCTTGTGAGTATTTGAGCCGAAGGAAGAGACATCCGTCTCTATATTTTTTCATGAGGTGCATACTTAGTTAGTTGATCGAGGTATCCTACTAGTACTTATTGTAGTCTAGGTTGCGTGGAAGTTAGTGAGAAGACCGGGGAATTTTTTGACATTGAGCCTAGAGCTTTAGAGACAAAATCCCTATTATATCCATTGTTTAAACCATTTGAGCCTAGCCTTTTCTTGATCGTAGATTAGGAAGCCAACTACAAACCTTATATCATCCATCTTCCTTACCTTTGATCATCCGATTCGAGGACTTATAAGTTGGTATGTGTATTGGGTTTAGTCGGTAGCTTGGGTTTAATTTGGTTTATATCTATTGGGATGTTGTAGTATGGCTGTGTTAGAAGTCAAGTTTTTGCCTAGAACGTGCTAAGTTTGTAAAGTTTGTGAATGTTATGTCTATGCAAAAAAAAACACACTCATTATTCGTGCCCTTTTAGTTGATCGTTCTTAGTGTTTTAGGTTGATTTAGTGATGTTTAGTTATCTTAGTATTAGTTTTCATTCATTGATGTGATCTCGGCACGAGAATCACAACAGACCGTGCTACTTGGGGGGGAATAGACCGCAACCCACGAATCTATCCTTGCAAGAACCTTGGTATCGAAGACCGTAACCCAAGCATTGGACAACTTTGAGAACTTGCAGGAGATTCACAATAACCATGCTACTTTAGGATGGAGTAGATCACAACCCACGCCTTGCTCCTTTGTACTGAACCTTGGTGTTGATTAACCTTGACCCGTAGCAATAGTTAAAATGCGAACCTTGATATGAAGTGAAGATGCCACAAGCGGGGATGCTTGATAAGTCAATAGGTAAACAAACAGAATCTCTCTAGTATGTTTGAACAGTTCCGAAGAATCAAGAGGGGCAAAGCAACAAATTTTCTCTCAAAGTTGTGTATGTTTTATTGCATAGAATGACCTATATATAGGCCTCAAAGTACAAAAGTCCTAAACAAACTAACTCCTAAAAGGGAACTAAATATTCTGGCCAAATCTAGCACTCCTAAAAAGTAGGAATATTGGCTTAAATAAGCAAACTAAATAAGAAACAATCTAAATGTATAATATCTTGTAGATATATAGTAAATGCATGTCCTAAACAAGTAGATGCCTATCCTAAATAGTAGATATACATCTTAAATAGGCTGATCTCTTCACATATGCGTGCTTCCAGAAGATTGCATACATGTTAAGCTTCCAGATTTGCTCCATTCCGAAATAGTGCATGTTATGCTTCCAAAATAGCTACAATAATATGCATAGGCTTTTGCATGGGCTTTTTGGATGTCCTTGTGAACTCAACTTTCTTGAATTAATCCATTGGACTTCAGATTAAAATTTTAGGCCCATCAGATTCATATCATTCATTGTGTGTTTACATTAAGTTTATTGTTTTTCATTTAGTTTGCTTGTTTTTAGGAGAATATTTGAGGAGAAGTGGAGGACGTTCGAGCAGACATGCGAAGGTATGGACGAGAAGGAAGTTATGATGCCAAGGAGTGTTTATCACGAGAAGCTGGCGCATGCCATGCCTCTATGGCGCACGCCAAGTATCCATTACTCAGACGACCATTCACTCAGATGACTAGATGCACTCGAAGAGGGAAAATACAAAGACCTGGCGTACGCCACTTGAAGCTGGTCCACGCTAGACCAGACGGACAAAAGAAAAATAAAGATGAGTATTGGACAAACAAATGGCAAGACTTGACAAGGGCAGTTTAGAGCTTTCTGAAGGAAAGGGGGACAATGGCTGACTCTTTTTAGATATTTTTAGGTTAGATATTTTAGTAGATAAGTTAGATTAGATATTTAGTTTACTATTCCATTAGTTGCTTAGTATATATGCTAGTTTTGCTTTGTAAACTAGAGAGAGAAGAACTTTTGACAAAAACACAGAAGTAAAAGTTAGTTTTTGGTAGAAGAACGTGGACTTGAAGAGGGGGAGCTTGGAGTCTTGATAAGTCTCCCTCCCTTTTACTCTTTATCTTTGATTAATGCTTTGTGTTTATATAAATATGTGTGAGAAGTTGTTTGTGTTTTATGCCTTAATGCCTTTGATGTAGCCACTGATGAGAGTTGTGTATGTTTATGTATGTGTTCTTATCGACGTGCTTGATCCTATTGCTTAGACTTGCTTGATCACCAAGCCTTAGTAGCTAGTCAAAACTTGAGACCGAAAGGAGATAGAATTGATGGATAAGTTGATTTGATGATTAGTACTCTTGTTAGAAGAGAAATCTCCTTGGTAACCTATTGATTGTTCTTGGAATGGAGCTTATAGTTGGTATTTAATTTTGTTTAGTTGGTTGGTGGGGTCGAAAGAACATATCTAACCTTCTAAGCTTGGTTAAGTAACAATTTAGACTCATCTTACACGAAAGTGTGGTTGAGGTTGCCTTTGATTCACTTTGACCACATCACATACACTCAGACCCCTGTTTATCTTATGGTTATGTTGCTGGTTTAAGATACTTAGCTCGCTTTTAGCTTTTTAGTTGTTGATAATCTATTTTGTGTTATAAACTATCTATGTACTTGTTCTTATGCTCTTGATGCTTGATGTTTAAGACTTTAGATCACTTAAGTTCAACTACAAACTTCATAATCTGATCCTAGTAAGTATGTAAACCTTAGAGTAGGCCTAACACCTCAATCTCTGCGGATCGACAACTTACTTACTCTTATTGCAATTCGCTGCAACTCTGCTATTTAACTGGCGCATGCTACCCTAGTTGGCGCACGCCAGGTTTGTTAGTTCGTTAGCTTTAGGTTGCGCCAGGTGATGGTTGGCGTGTGCCAGAGCTTCGGGCTGGTCTAGGGGTAGCGCACGCCACTCATCTTTGGCGTACGCCAGGAAGACCTTATAAATGACCGATCGTCCATTATTAAGCAGAATTATGGTAACACTTTTACCTAGAGTTGCAGAAAGGAATCGTCAGAGATATTTGGTTCAGAGTCATGAATCTCAAACAATAAATTAGTTAACACTTCAATCCTTCTCTTATTATTAACCAACTAGTAAGTTTAAAGTACACACCAATTAATTTTTCTAATGAATACAGAAAGAGAGTCCCTGGGAGAAGGAATAGACTAAGAATAATCAATAATCTCTTCACACCCCTATTTCTAAATCTAGAATTGTTTAAAATAAAAAGGTCTTTGAGATTTTTGAAAAAAATTAATATCCAAAAACAAGAAAGCATGATGGGAACCAAAGAATAGGACTACAGATCACTTGATCATTAGGTTACATGTTTCTTTGGTTACACGATAAAGTCTCTACAACATATTAGCAGAATCAAAATATTTATTGGTCCAAGTGAAGGGATTTTCTTTGAATTCCAAATCAATCAAAACTCCTTCCTACATAAATTTATAGAACAAAGACATTTGCAAAATACTAAGATAACCATTTTCTTTCTTCACATAAGCACTCCATTTTCTTTCTTCACATTTCAAAATTATTATTAAGATCTTCAAAATAAATCCAAAGATTAGTATAATTATATCAAATTTGTGTCATCTTAGTGGAAATATATTAATTTTTACTAGAATTAGGCTCCCGCAAACCAAATATTACCCTAGCTGATCTTCTAGCAAAGCACATCAATTAAATTTTTTGAACCTGAAATCACATCAAGATCAATGCATATATTCCACTAGAGAGATAATCCCATGAGAGACCAACAAGATCAATATAAATGCCATTTCAATATATTAAACCTTTTTCATCTTTACTCTTTGTTGTCATGTTTTGATGAGAAATACTATTTGTATTTCCAAACAAGGCATTTAAGAACCTAAAACGTTAAGAATTGACTTAATCTATGATAATTCTAAGATAAAGTGATAGTTGCTCAACTAGTAGTAATATATTTTCTACACGGAAATAGGTGAAAAAAATACTACACCTACTCCAAAGGATTTTTGAACCTGTGGGGTTCCTCAATTAGTTTGCTTAGACCTCAAGTTTGTTCCTAACAATCTCTATCCAATTTAGTGAGGATTTCGGAATCGAACTTGGTCCTAAAGCATTGAGATAGAGGGGGTAGAAAGACCTTGATGTAAGCTCTCAATCTCTCCCTACAACAAAGGAATTGACACAAATCTGACAACCTGATTATTGTTAAGGAAAACTTTCATAAATGGTTTTGTGGTTATACATTTTTGGCAATATGATCTTATGTTTAGAAAATTACTTTTTGGGTTATAAGGTTATCCCCTTTTTTTGCGCTATTATGGCATGCCACAAAGCATTTCTTAACCTAGTTGGAAACCTTAGTTTGCTCAAATTAAAAGTTTATTTTAATCTTTTATTTTTTATAATTTTTTTAAAATATCCTATCTCTCTCCCTCTCTTCCTCATCCCCTCTCTCCTCTCTCCTTTACCTTTTTGTCATCCCTAGGATTATGATGGAGCTCTTCACCAAACAATTGTTATTTGTCATTTTGGAGGGAGAATGACCCAATGAAGAGGAAGCTCAATCAATTCTAATCAATACTTAGGCAAATAGATCACAAGCTCTAGATTTTAGTTGACAAACTAAATAAATGATAAAGTAGCTAGTTAGCCACTATGATGTAGTCTTTATAAATAAAATTTAGCTGTATATAGACACTGAAAAGTTTGGGAGCAGTTTGCTCATACTATGACAAATTTTATTGGCATCTTTCAATTGGTAGAGCTTCCTCTTCTCTATGTCATTCTTCCTCTAATACGGAAAATAACAACCTTATCGTGATGAGCTCCATCATTATCCTAGGGATAAGAAAAAGGTGGAGGAGGAAGGAGAGACGAGATGGTGAAGAAAGAGAAAGGGGAGAGAAGAAAGAAGAAAAGAGGGGGGAGAGAGAGGGCATTTCTAAAAACTATAAAAATAAAATGATTAAAATAAAATTTTAATTTATGTTAACTTATGTTACTAACCTACATCAACTCCAAAATGGCATCGTTTCTAAGTTTGGAGTCAATTTTGACTCTTGAAATTATTACAGCATCTATTGCAAAAAGAGGAATAATCTTAGGACTGAAAAAGTTATTTTCAAAATATAAGATTATGTCATAAAAAATATGTAACCACAAAACTATCTATGCACTTTTTCTATTATAAATTAAAATATTTTTGGTCTTTTTAGTAGATTTTGTGATTAGGTTTAGAAGTAGCAATAGAAAATTTTCTCATAGTAAGAGGAGGAGAGAGAGTCAAAGGTGAGGGTAAAAAAGAAATAGAGATAGGAATTTTTTTTGTTACTGAGGTGGATTAAGTTATTGTGGTTATCCATATATTATAAGAAAAAAAATCTTGTAGTTGAGTATGGATTAGAAAAATCTATCTGGCTTCATTTATTTAGGATGTTCAACATCCTAGAATCTCTTAAAAAAAAGTATTTTAACCATTTGGTGGCAGGCCCAAGGAAGAAACCTCTAATGAGCTATAACTAAGTGTAGAGATGAAAAAGGAAACTTTAATGTATTAAACTTAACTAAATGTTGTGTTAATTACAAAGAGATTGATAAATATGTATATACATGGAAAGCTAAACACACAAGTATGATGTTGGGCTAGGCTAGGAAGTCAGGCTTGGATGTAGGCTTTAGGGAATGGTCTCCTAGCCATTGGGAAGATAGCACGGGAGACGAAGGGGCGCAAATCAGAGAGCTAGAGGAAGTCAGAGGAAAACTTTGTGATAAGTCACTAAACTTTTGAAAGTAGGCACTAAAGTCCTTAAGGAGTAGTATTAACACTCTCCATCAAGCTTGACGTGTATAGATGTCTGAAATCCCAAGCTTGCTTAAGTGTCGAGCAAATAGATCTAAATTTAAGGCCTTCCTAAAGATGTTAGCTTTTTGATCTTTGCTTCTTGTAAACAGAGTGGTGATGATCCTACTCTCCACCTTGTCCCTTATAAAATGGTAGTCCAATTCTATGTGTTTAGTCCTTTCGTGGAAGATTGAATTTGAGGCAATGTGGATGGCTGCCATGTTGTCATAGTAGAGCTTTATAGGACATTGTATTTAGAATTTTAGTTTTTGTAGCATACTTTGAACCCCCATAATCATGTTGATGGTAGAGGACATTGCCATGTATTTGACTTTGGCGGATGATCAAGACACCACAGATTATTTCTAAGATCTCCATGCAACTAGATTATCTCCAACAAAGATGTAGTATCTAGTTGTGGATTTTTGCAGTTCAGCCTTGCCAGCATAGGATGCATCTACAAAGCCACAAACAAATATATCATTAGTTCTTTTTGCATAAGAATACATTTCCCAAGATCTCTTTTCAAGTACCTTAAGATCATATCCATTATACCAAGATGGAACTCTTAGGATTTATGCATAGCACGACTAATTAGACTGATAGCATATGTAATATTAGGTCTAGTAATGATAAGATAAATCAATCTCCCAACCAACCTCTAAAAATGTCTAACATTAGGAACTAGGGGACTTTCTTTAGGAATACTAAAGTTGGGTTCAATAAGAGTGATGCAAGGTTTAGATCCCTACTTACCAGAGTCTTTTAGCAGATCAAGAACATATTTTCTTTGATTCATAAAGATACCCATTGAAGAATAAGCAAATTTAACACCTAAAAAGTACTTTATCTTTCCTAAATCCTTACTGTCAAACCTATCATGCAATTGCTTCTTGAGCTAACTAATCAAGTTTTGATTATCATCTGTGATCAAAATATCATCCACATAAACTAAAACAATATCCTTACCATTGCTTTAACTAAAGATGAACAGGCTGGTGTTAGAATAACACTTTTGAAAGCCAAATTTAATCAATTCCCCACTAAGTTTGGGGTTCTAGACTCGGGGAGATTACTTTAAGCCATAAATAACTTTGTTCAGTTTACACACCTTACAACAGATTTAGTTTTGAGACCTTGAGGTAAGTTTAGATGTACCTCTTCTTGAAGAGTTCTTTGAGAAAATCACTTTTTACATCCATCTGCTCCATAGTCCATTCCCGATTCTTAGCAACTAAAACTAGAATTTAGATAGTGTTCATTTTGGCCACAAGGACAAAAGTTTCACTATAATTAACACCAAGTATTTGAGTGAAACCTTTTGCCACTAACCTGACCTTATATCTTTCAGCAGATCCATCAGAAATGTGCTTGACCTTTACAGTCAACAATTCTTTTATCATGAGGTAAATCAACTATAGTCTATGTGTTATTCTTCTCTAAAGTTTCTAGTTCCTCTCCCATAGCCTCTCTCCAAACATTAGATTTGATATCTTCTTCATAACAACTAAGTTTGGAATGATGGTCAAGTTTGCTTTTGAAGGCTTGATGTTGGGGCTTGAGAATCTCATAAGTGATATAATCTTCTATAGGGTAGGAGCAACAATAAGTCTTATAATCTTTTAGTTTATTGCTAGGAACTCTAGTTCTAGTGGATCTTCTTAAATGAGTGTCATCAGTTGGATCACGTTTAATGTGATCAGTATCATCGTTAGGATTAGTTACTTATCTAGTAGAGCCTGAGTCAGGGAGATAAAATTCTTGTACAGCCTCATCTTGGAAGTTCTGATCACCTTCAGACTCATCTCTATTATAATTAGAATCACTCTCATGTTCACTTAAAGGAACATGGTAGTTGTCTATTTTAGCCTCAGATTTAGCAGGTGTCCTATGACCTGCAAATTTACGAGTAAGACTAGTGAGTCTGATTCATCTTGAGTAGAAGTGTGAGTAGGGTTAGTATACTCCCCCTCATAAGCATCTTCCTCATCTTTCTTGAAGTAGGCTTGATTCTCGAAGAATTTTACATCTCGAGACATAATTCATTATCCAGTAATAGGATCAAAGTACTTATATCCCTTTTGCATCTTTGAGTATCCTAAGAAGATATACTTAGTAGCACATTTTTCCACTTTGTCCCTATTTCCTACAGGAACGTGAACATAACAGCAACAACCAAATATACGCGAATAAGAGAGATCAAGTTTTTTCTTAAGTAATATTTTAATATCGGCAAAACCTTTTGTAGTTGAGCTTGGGATGCAATTGATCAGATGACAGGCAGTAAGGATAGCATCGCTCCAGAAACTCATTTTCATATTAGTTTTGAACATGATTGATCTGGCAACATCTAGTAGATGTTTGTTCTTGTGCTCGACAACTCTATTCTGTTGAGGTAAGTAAACATAGATCGTTTGATGTATAATTCTATAGTCTCTCTGGAATTCCTTCAGGTTTCCCATGTACTCAGCACTATTGTCGATACAGAGGATCTTGATTCTCTTATCGAATTAGTTCTTGACTAGGCTATTAAATTCCTTAAAAACATGAAAAACCTCACCTTTGTACTTAAGAGGTAAACCCACGTACTTCTACTATAGTGATCAATAAAGAACACAAAGTAATTAAACCCATTATAATATAACGTGGGAGCATTCCACACATCAGAATACACAAGTTCAAAGATATCATTATAAATGGAATCAAAATAACCAAAAGGAAGTCTACATTTCTTAGCATACTAACAACTTTCACACTGAAGTTTAAAGTTGGAAAAATTAGGAAAAAGTTAAGACAGAGTCTTATGACTAGAGTGGCCAAGTCTAGAGTGCCACAAATTTGAGAGAGACATATTAGAATGAGTAGTCAAAGCTTTAGTACAATAAGTGAGAACATAGAGACCATTTTCAAGTTTTCCTTCACCAATCTTTGTTGGTGTAGAACAATCCTGAAATTCAACTGAATTGTGAGAGAAGATAGCATAGCTACTTAAATCCTTTGTTAGCTTGCTGAGAGACAATGAATTGTTGGACAGGTATGGAATAAGAAGAGAGGTTTGGCCAGATTTATCCTGAAAGACCTTTACTTTTCCAACATCATGAACAAGAACTTAAAAACCATTAGCTATATGAATGTATTGTCTTTTTAGGTCACTTAGTAAGGTTGAATCATTTATCATGTTCTCATTAGCACCTAAATTAATAATCCAGGTACTCATATTATTATCATGAGTTAAAGGAGCAAGAGCGTTTAATGCAATAGTAGAAAGGGAAGTGACCAGAGTACCTTCACCATGTGGCTTAGCATTCTTTAGGTTTCCTTGTGGAGATTCAGGTTTGTCTCTTAGGTGCTGAAGTAAACATTGTGCTAGCTCATACATGGTTGAAGTAGAAATGGTTGCCAGTTTAGTAGACATAGAGAGAGTAGTTGTATTGTCATTATTAATCCTTTCTCTCTAAAACTGCTGCTTCAGGTATGGGTGCAGAACCTAACATTTTTCTTTAGATAACCCACCTTTCCATAGTGGTCACAAATGATGCTAGTTCAACTAGTTTTTCCTCCTCTGTGCCCTCTTAGGGATGCACCTCCCCTCGAGCTCAAGAACCTTCTTGCTACATTAGCTCAGGGTTCAACAGTGGTGACAAAAGCACTAATTTTATCATTGATCTTCTTTTTCTGGTAAGAGATGATGATCTTCTTCCTGGTTTTTTCCTTTTGGATTCTAGCACAGATCATATTGAGAGGTGACAACTCCGAAGAGGTTATAATTTGCTTCCGAATAGACTTGAACTCAGTTTCTAATCTAATCAAGAGTTTGAAGATACTTATCTTTGTCTTCTCACTTCTTGATTATTATTGCATCAGTGGTAGCATGATGAAGTGAAGATAACTCACCCTATATGGTACAAAGTTTACTCAAGAATTTGACAAAGGTTTATCTCCTTTGTTGAGATCTGTAATGGCCTTCTTGATTTTGAAAACTCAATATAAGTTCTATTGGTGAGAATAGAGCTACTTAATAGAGTCCCACAGATCCTTGGAGCTAACTAAGAAGTTGAAAAGACTATACAGCTTAGTGTAAATTGAGTTGATCAGCCAAGACATCACCAAATGATCATTCATCCTCTATTCAACATAGTCTGTATCAGTCTAAGCTGGGGAGGAAAAGGTTCCATCAATAAATCTGATTCTTCCTTATCCACAGAGGGCAATGTTGATAGCATTTGACCAAGACAGATAGTTACTACCATCGAAGACCATTGTGGTGATCTTCAATCCAGTATTACCTTCGAAGTTAGTTAGCTTCTTGAGATGACTCATCTCTATACTAGTTGTAGCTACTTCAAGGGTACTAGCATTAGGATCGGCCATTGATGATTCTTTCTTTCTTAGAGCTAAGAATCTTTCTCTAATACCATGTAGAGATGAAAAAGGAAACTTTATTGTATTAAATTTGACTAAATGTTGTCTTAATTACAAAGAGATTGATAAAATATGTATATATATACAAGAGATTGGAAAGCTAAGCACACAAGTATAATTATGGGCTAGGTTAGGAAGTCAAGATTGGATGCAGGTTTTAGGGAATGGTCTCCTAGCCGTTAGGAAGACAGTGTAGGAGATAAAGGGGCGCAAATCAGAGTGTTCGAGGAAGTCAGAGGGAAACTTCATGATCAGCCACTAAACTTCTGTAAGTAGGCACTAAAGTCCTTGAGGTGTATAATTAACACTGAGAAGGAGCAGAGTGAGCACAACACTATTTTTCATAATGAAACTCTCATCCCTCATAGGCAACCATGATTTGATAGGTGGCATTAGAGAGAAGATAACAAAAGAATTTATCAAATTTTTACCTTATTTAATTGACATAGTGTATGACTCGCTATAGGAAATAATTTGGTAATTGTTTGACTCATTAGTTTTTATTCCAAGACTTTGCTTCATTGGAGAAGGAAACACCAGTGAATAAGAGTGGGATAAGGATCGTTCTTGGGGCCACATTGAGGAGCTACTCCTTGACCCTAACTACGAGGTGTCCATTGAGAATGGTTTAGTTGCTTAGATGATTACAACTATGTCTTAAGCTAAGCTCCAAAGGGAAGAGCTTTGACCAATAGTTTATAGATAGTTTTAATCATTGCAGTGTCAACAAAGAGTGGCCCAGTTTACCATAGTAGAAAAAATTTTGAGATATCTCTCATACTTAGAAGTGATTAACAAGGGATCTTTGCCAACTCTAGGAGCTCAAAAGCTCACTATGATAGATTGGTCAGCCACAATCATCACTTTTATTCAAAGAAAGGCAACAGACTCGAGAGAAATGAGTTCATTTCTTTCAAGGTTGTCCATGGAGTAAAATCCACACAACAAATGAAACTAGATAATTTTTAGGGAACGTGGGAAGGGAGGTAAATGATAGAAAGTGAGAAGGTTAAAAGGATAGGGAATGTTGGGTGGGCTAGATAAGAGAAAGAATAAATGAAGGAGAAAGATAGTTCAAGGCTAAAGCAATGAAAAAGATGAAAGGTAAGTGAAGGATAGAAAGAAAAAGGAGAGAGCTCTAACCAAGAGATATTAACGCGGAGTTCGTCTATTTTTATCATAACATAAGTCTAGATAGACAATTAAATAAATTAAAAATCATTTTTATGAATTATCATTAAAGACTATAAAGAAAATATTGGTAGATGAAACATCTGATCTACCAAATTTAACTATAGAAACCTTTTGAAATAAGCTACATTTTTTCTGAGAATATCATTAATTGAACATTTTTATATGTGTATATCTTTTTAATTATGCATATATATATACGACTTTTAAACAGTATCACTCTACTCACAGATTCCCAGATATTAACTTATAAATTTCAAAATACTAACAATATTATAAGTTAATTGAAACAAAAAAATAATAATTAAAAAGAGTTTAGCTAGATCTACTTTTAAATGTACTTGGTGGTGCCGGGATATCACTAAAAATGAATTTCCAACCAAAATCTATGGATGAAAGATTTGCAGAATATGTTGGGATAATGGCTGCCAATTAAGTTTGGCATAAGATATCCTCGGTAGGAGAATCATAACGGACCGTGCTACTCTCAGATGGAATAGACCACAACACACAAATTCGAGCCTTGCAAGAACCTTGGTATAGAAGACTGCAACCCAAGCAATAGAAATTCGAGAACCTATGGTCCAAGTCGAATCATGTCACAAACAAGGATAGAAGATTCGTTTGATAAGTGAAAAGTTTGCTCAAGCTAAGCAATCCATAATTAGCAAGAACACACAATGGAGTATCAAAACTCACAAATTAGCTTATGCTAAAGTTGTCTCAAAAGTTTTCTGCTATTTTATTGCATAGGGGACCTCCTTATAATTGCTCCAAAGTACCCAAGTATTCGTAAACAAACTAACTCCTAAAGAAGAACTAAAAATCTCACCGAATTAAACACTCCCACAGAAGGAGTTTATTCTGGTCGAATGAAACCTAAACAAGAATACTAAATAAAAATAAATCTAAGCATTCTTTAGGAAGTCTAGAAGCATATATATTATTCCTAAACAAGCCTAAAGTTGCTGGAATATAATTTCCTAATCAAAACTAAAGGCTTGACTAAAGAGAAACTAATTTCCGAATTAGGAAGATTCTTGCTTCCAAATTAGTTACGTGCATGCTAAGCTTCTAGAATTACGCCAATAATATGTATGGGCTTAGCATAGGCTTCTAAGTCATCCTTGGGCTTGCATAAATCAACTTGAGTCCAAATGCTTTGAATTAATCCATTGAGTTCAGGTTGAAGTTGCTTGGCTCAGGCTCTTGTAATTGGCCTAAGTGGTACTTGAATTGCTTGAGGCTCGTTGTTGGATGGCCTCACATCATTCCCCCTCTCTTGAAAAGGATTTACCCTTAAATCTTCATCTGCATCAAATGGGCTCAAGTCAGCAACATTGAAAGAAGCACTAATATTATACTCACCCGGCAAGTCAAGCTTGTAAGCATTATCATTGATATGCTTTAAGACTTGAAATGGACCATCTTCACGAGTTAGCAACTTGGAATGCCATTACACTAGAAAATGCTCCTTCCTTATATGCAACCAAACTTAATCACCAGGCTCAAAGACAACTTTGTGCCATCCCTTGTTTGCTTGTCTCATATAGTGCTCTATTCTTTTCTCAATATTCATCCATGCCTTCTCATGTAGTTGCTTGACAAATTTAACCTTCTTGCCATCTAAGTTAACATGCTCACTCAAAGACAAAGGTGATAAATCCAATGGAGTCAAGGGATTAAATCCATACACAAGCTCAAATAGTGAGAATTGAGTAGTAGAATGAACGAACGATTATAAGAAAATTTAACATGTGGCAAATATTCTTCCCAAGTCTTGATGTTATGCTTAATAAGTGTTCTTAAGAGTGTTAACAAAGTTCTATTCATAACTTCAGTTTGACCATCAGTTTGTGGATGACAAGTAGTAGAAAATAACAACTTAATACCTAACTTACACCACAAGGTCTTCTAAAAATAACTCAAAAACTTAACATCTCTATCAAAAATAATTGTTCTAGGCATGCCATGTAACCTAACAACTTCTCTAAAAAATAAATCAGCAATATTTGAAGCATCATCACTCTTGTGACATGGAATAAAATGTACCATCTTAGAAAACCTATCCACTACCACAAAAATTGAATCTCTTCCATGTTTAGTCCTAGGTACTCCTAACACAAAATCCATAGAGATATCAATCCAAGGCTCACTAGGTATAGGTAGTGGGGTATACAAACTATGGGGTTTTACCTTTGACTTGGCTTGTTTGTATGTGATGCAGCGTCCACAAACTCTTTTAATATCGTGCTTCATGTGTGGCCAATAGAAATGATCTTGTAGTATTGTCAAAGTCTTTGCAATCCCAAAATGCCTCTATATGCCTCATGAATTAGCAATTCTCACATAGAGCAATTAAGCACACAAAGTTTGTTTTCACGAAATTGGTAATCTTCATTCCGAAAGAATTTACCACTTACACTTTTCTTCGTAGCTCGGAATAGATCACCAAAATCAATATCATCAGCATACAACTCTTTAAGATGTTCAAAAACCATTAACTTCACATCAAGAGTTGAGATTAAGGCATACCTTTGTGATAGTGCATCAGCCACTAAATTTTTCTTACCTTGCTTGTAGCAAATGACATAAGGAAATATCTCAATGAACTCTATCTAACGTGCATGCCTTCTATTCAGCTTGTGTTGCCCTTTTAAATGCTTGAGTGATTCATGATTAGTGTGGATCATGAATTCCTTGGGCCACAAGTAATACTGCCATATCTCCAACATTTGAACTAGTGTATATAACTCTTTGTCATAAGTTGGATAGTTCAAGGTTGCTCTACTTAGTTTCTCACTAAAATAGGCAATTGGTTTCTCTTCTTGCATGAGGATAGCTATGATCCTTATACCTGAGGCATCACATTCAACTTCAAAGGTTTTAGCAAAGTTAGGCAAAGTTAACAAAGGTGCATTAGTCAACTTCTCTTTGATAAGTTGGAATGCATTCTCTTGAGCTTCTCTCCAACTAAATCCAACTTCTTCTTGATGACTTCAGTGAGGGGCACAGCTAAGCTACTAAAGTCTTTCACGAACCTCCTATAAAAGTTATTTAAGCCATGAAAACTTTGAACGTTAGCAACACTTATAGGACTTGGCTACTCCCGAATAGCTCGGATCTTTTCCTCAACAACCTGTATTCCACTAGCACTAACAACAAAACCCAAGAATACAAGTTTATCTATGCAAAAAGTTAACTTCTTCAAGTTGGCATACAACTGATCTTCTCTAAGTACATCTAGGACAGATTTTAAATGCTCTACATAATCCTCAATGCTCTTGCTATAGTCGAGTATATCATCAAAGTAGACAATGACAAATTTGCCAATGAATGGATGTAAGACATGATTCATAAGGAACATGAATGTACTAGGTGTATTAGATAAACCAAATAGAATGACTATTCACTCATACAACCCATACTTTGTCTTAAAAGCAGTCTTCTACTCATCCCCTTCTTTTATCCTAATCTAATGATAACCACTCTTCAAGTCAATCTTAGGAAACATGCAAGATCCATACAACTCATCTAACATATCATCTAAACGAGGAATAGGGTGACGATACTTTATCGTGATTTGTTAACAACTTGGTAATAAACACACATCCTCCATGATCCATCCTTCTTTGGCACAAGTAGGACTGGAATAGCACATGGGCTCATGCTCTTTCTCACATACCCCTTATCCAACAACTCATTGACTTGTCTTTCAAGTTCTTTTATTTCTTCTAGGTTGCTCCTATAAGCTGGTCGAATTAGTATATAGCTCCCGGGACAAAATCAATTTGATGTTCAATTTTCCAGATTGGTGGCAATCCTGGTGGTAACTCATTAGGGAATACATCTTCATAATCCAGCAAAAGAGAGATAATCACGCTTGGAAAATTTGGCTCAAGCTCCTTAGTGCTTAATAGTGTCTCCTTATACCGAAGTAAGATCATAGACTTTTTTTCAAAACAAGCTTGCTTGATTTCACTTGCTACCATATAATAGTTCCTTTTCCATCCCTTGGATTTTCTCTCAATGGCCGTTTTCAATTCTATTTTTTTGGCTTTTTTTGCTCTCTCAATTATATCTTCTCTTTTGGCCATTTTTCCTTTCTATTTTTTGACTTCCTCTTTCCTCTTAACTCGTTTCTTTTGCTCACTTTTTTCCTTTCATCACTCTCTTTTTGTAACTTCATCTGATCTTCACAAACTTGTGATGGTGTTAAGGGTGCCAAAGTGAACACACGTATATTATGGGTAAATGAGTACTTGTTGGTGTGTCCATCATGATTCACCCTTTTATCCAACTGCCACGACCTCCCCAACAGTAAATGACTAGCTTACATTGGCACAACATTGCACAATACTTCATCTTCATACTTGCCAATGCAGAATGTCACTAGCACTTGCTTCTCCACTCCTACTTCTCTATTATCATTTAGCCATTGCAGCTTGAATGGTTTAGGGTTTCTCTGTGAGTAACCCTAACTTCTCAATTATAGTAGTGCTTGCCACATTAGTACAGCTGCCTCCATCAATGATGACACTACACACCTTGTCCTTGACATAACAACTAGTATGAAAGATGTTCTCCCTTTGTGCTTTGTCATCTTATTCCCTTGCTTGCAAGTTCAAGGCTCTCCTTACTACTAGAATGAGTCCTTAGGAACTTTAATTTCCTCTTCGAATACATCTTCCAATAAAGGCATGTTATTATAATCCAAATCTTCTCCTTCTATCATGATTTCCCCACTCTCTCTAATTACCATAATGTGTTTATTAGGGCATTGACTTGAGATGTGCTCTCTTTTTTGACACTTGAAACACTTAATATCACAATTTCGTGTGGGAGTGGTCTCCACCTTCTTTTGAGAGTTGGTATTGGAACTTTCAGTCTTGTGCTCTATCTTGATTGCCTATGGTTTATCAAATTTTTTTGAGTATTTTGGCTTCTAATTAACACTTGATGTAGCTCTTGTCCCTCCTCCTCTTCTCTTCAGTTGCTTCTCAATCTTTGTGGCCATATACACCATGTCCTCCAACTCCACATAGTGTTGCAACTCTACTTTGTCATGGATCTCAGAATTAAGTCCATTCAAGAACCTTGCCATGGTAGCTTCTCTATCTTTTTCTACATCAACCCTTATCATGGCCATCTCCATTTATTTGTAATACTCCTCCACACTCATGCTTCCTTGCCCCATGCCTTGTAACTTCTTGTATAGCTCTCGGTAGTAATGACTTGGAACAAATCTTTTCCTCATCACCACTTTCATCTCCTCCCATGTAGCTATAGGACGTTCTCTATTACATCTCTTGCTTGTCACAAGTTGATCCCACCAAGTTATAGCATAATCAGTAAACTCAGTGATGGCAAGCTTTACCTTCTTCACTTTTGAGCAATTGTGGCAATCAAATACAAACTCAATCTTCTTCTCCCATTCTAGGTATGCTTTCGGATCAAAACAACCTATAAAGGAAGATATCTTCAGCTTAATACTTCCTAAATTATCATCTCCTCTTTGTCTTGCCTCTCTAGGTAGGCGGTCAATCCTTGCTCTCCTAAGACTCCTTGTAGAGCCCACGTCTTCCTCATGAAAAGGGTCCGAATCTGCTTCACTTCTGCTTCCCAAAGGTGCTCTCCTTCTTTGTGCACAGAATTCTCCTCCACTTGTGCCTCCCAAAGGTGCAAACCTTTGTTGTGCTTGGATTTCTCTTTTTGGTTGTTGACTTGTACGAGATTACAATAGTGCATCTATGCGGCGGTGCAATGGTTCAAACTTCGCCCTCCATAACTGTTGGAATTTTCCCGACAAGGCTTCCAAAAATACATTAGGATCAAGGTTGCCTAAAGTGGCTTCTCTTTTTCTTTCATCTTCATAAGACATGTTGCTGCAAGAAAATTTTGGTTAGTCAAAAAAATATGGCCTCACAAATCACTCCCTTACGTGTTTACCCTCAATGTAAGTTACACTCAAGTTCACTCGTGTTGCACTCAATTATTTAGCTTTTCTCTCTAATGTACTCACACACTCTTGCCTTTTTTCTCTCATGATACTTTGTATGCTCTTACTAAGTTAGCACAACCTTTGCTTGAACTACATGTTTCACTTAACAAACGAATGTGATCTGCTTGTCTTTTTTGCGTTGGAAGGCTCCTTGTTTCTCTATTCGATCTTCCTTGTTCTTTCTTTTTTAGTCTTGCGTGTTTCTCTTCCTCTTGTTTTTCTGTCCGCCTACTTGTTCCTTCCTTCTTGCTTCCTCTTTTGTTTCTCTTACTTTTCCTGGTCAACCACTTCCTCTTTAGTTCGCAAGCTTATGTTCCACACCGTTTCCTCTTTAGTCTTGCGAGTTCCTATTTAGTCTTGCGAACTCTTTTGTTCTTTTCCTCTTTTGTTTCATTTCTTTTTTCTCTTTTTTTCTCTTTTAATTTCCTCTTTTCTTTTCTATTTTCCTCCTTTTTTCTTTCTTTTCTATTTTCTCTCTTTTTTTCTTTTTTTTATCAGAATACACAACCTAGAATAACTAAGTCACGAATCTGATTGCTACCAAACACAAAACAAAATAAACTACTAAGACAAACGAATTGGATACTAGACTAACAAAATAAAAGGTAAAGATAGGTAGTAGCAAGCTATAGCTCTGATAATGATATAATCTTTGGCAGGAGAATCACAATGGATCGTGCTACTCTTGGATGGAACAGACCGCAACCCATGAATTCGAGCCTTGCAAGAACCTTGGTATAGAAGACCACAACCCAAGCAATGAAAATTCGAGAACCTATGGTCCAAGTCGAATCACGCCACAAATGAGGATGGAAGACTCGTTTGATACGTGAAAAGTTTGCTCAAGCTAAGCAATCCAGCAATTAGCAAGAACACACAATGAAATATCAAAACTCACGAATTAGCTTATACTAAAGTTGTCTCAAAAGTTGTCTGCCGTTTTATTGCATAGGAGACCTCCTTATAAAGGCTCCAAAGTACCCAAGTATTCCTAAACAAACTAACTTCTAAAGAAGAACTAAAAATCTGACAAAATCGAACACTCCCAAAGAAGGAGTTTATTCTGGCCGAATGAAACTTAAACAAAAATACTAAATAAGAATAAATCTAAACATGCTTTAGGAAGTCTAGAAGCATGTATCTTATTCTTAAACAAGCCTAAAGTTGCTGGAATATAATTTCCTAATCAAAACTAAAGGCTTGACTAAAGAGAAACTAACTTCCGAATTAGGAAGATCCTTATTTCCAAATTAGTTACGTGCATGCTAAGCTTATGGAATTGTGACAATAATGTGTATGGGCTTAGCATGGGCTTCTAGGTCGTCCTTGGGCTTGCATAAATCAACTTGAGTCCAAATGCTTTGAATTAATCCATTGAGTTCAGCTTGAAGTCGCTTGGCTCAAACTCTTGCAATCGGCCCAAGTGGAACATGAATTGCTTGAGGCTCGTTGTTGGATGGTCTCACATCATAAGATACTTTAAATTCCGATGAGAACAGTACAAACTTTTTAGTAAGTATTCAGCACTAGAAACAGAGTTATTTAATTGACGAATTATAGAATACATAATTTAAAAGTTGAAATTTGGCACCTATACATCATAAATAAAATTATTTCCTAATCGATTTTTTTTGCAATTAGCCAAATATGATGAGTACATCCACACAAACCAAACTGGCAAACAAAGGGCATACAAAACAAATCAACAAATAATTATTTCCCAAAAAATAAAAAAAAATGCTAAAAAAAATTTAACAAAGAAGAGATATTACATGTAAAGAAGGAACGAATACAGTCAACTATTTACACAAAAAATAAATATTCAAAGCAACGTGTTAAACTCTAGGAGCCATCTTGGCAAACAAGTAGGCCAAGTCATTTTCCAAAGGACTCAGGTTCAAGTTCAACCCGAACACCCTCTTGCTACTGCCCGATCTCCTCAGCACCGGAAGCTTAGAAACGACAGCATTCACAGGGGCCAGGGGCATGTTGCGACCGACATGCCCGTCAACCATGGAAGCCTTGTGCCTCTTCATGTGACCCCCAAGAGCCTGCCCTACCGGGAACTGCAACCCACAAATATAGCATTCGTGCATCTTCTTCGGTTTCTTGGCAACCAAGCTACTCGTGGTCACCGACTCATTGGACGACTGGTCATCGCTAGAGTTCTCGGTCACCAAGAGCTTCGGCCGCTTGTGGCTAGCTCGGTGGCCCCCGAGGGCTTGGAACGACGAGAACTTCTTGTTACAAGTTTTGCACTCGAACTTAGTTCCATGCATAACGGTGTTTGTCGAATAGTAATTGGCATTGGAAAGTAGTACCAACAATTTAGCCATCTCCAAGTTTTGTGCCTCGAATTGATCTCTACTTCTCTTGATATCCATAAATTTTAGATCAAACAGATGAGCTGGATACTCTTGAAAATTTTGAAACAATAAAAATAGGGCAGAAGATTGATAAGAAACAAGAAGATGAAATGTTATGATTTGATTTGATTTCGTGTGAGTACTGAAACTTGGAAGTTTGCTATTTATAAAGATATGCACCTTTGACCAAATTGTGCCTCGAATTGGTCAACTTCTAGTTTTGTTTGTACATATATTTAAGACAACGGCAAGTTTAGCTTAGCTTTGGTCGTTTTAGTCCAACTAAGAAAAACACAGATGAATCCAATTGACTGGAATTTGTTCAGCAGGGAAATTACTCCAGTACCCTCAGCATTTGCATACAAGTTAGGTGCAGACAGACGCGTAGTGATGGGGTCATTTATGTCAGGATGGAAGCTTCCTAGTGTCATAGGCAAGTGGTGGACCCCGAACTATAAAAGTTAACTATATTTCTGTTTTTTAGTTTGATATTCTAAGTCAAATTATTGTAAGATTATAGTTTTTTTTTACCAATTTTTTAATACTCGTATTTGAAATCAAACTGATTAATTCATGTTCAAATCAGGTAAATTTTTTGAAAATAAAAAAAATCTCTTAACAACTATTTAAAATAACATTTTCTGGATTAAATTATAATAATTGTCCCGCTCTTTGTAATAATTGGTTAGTTTACTATTAGCTACCAGAGCATATACAAAGGAAGAGACGGTCTCCGGTGGTGAGCTATTGGGAATTCATCCTATGTTGAGAACCTTCCGAGTAGTGTACCTAGTAGTATTTGGTAGTTCGAGGCTAATATGGATATTCCCTAAAAAAAGACTAATATTGATAAACTAATCTGGAAAATTTTGACCAGCCGCCATGATTAGTTAATGCCATTAGATTGTTTACTTTTTCTCTAGTTCCAAGCAATAAAAAAACCACGTTTACATCGCGCACGAAGGAAAATTAGTCTTTTTTAGTTTGTAACGAATAATTTATAAATATAAAAAAATTAACAATTATTTAGTATGTACATCAATGATGCAATGTGGCTTGTGATTAGTTACAGAGCTAAGAATTATTTGGGAAAACTTTTCTAATAAATATTATATGTCAAGTATTTTAATTAGTAAAATAAAATGCCAGTAGAGACAATACGAAATTTTACTAGAAAATATAATATTGTGTCAATCTTCTACTATTTCATAACAAAGCAAGCTTGAGCAAAGTAATTTGTAATAGGTCATGACCATTTAGTGTCCAATATTGGACATGACATGTCTGCAAGGGGAAGAAGGGAAAATTGGCTAAGTAATGCCCCGCCAATAAATGGGAAGATGTGGATTCCATAAATCCTACTATTGCTATTTTTTATTTTTAAGAATTTGGAAACTCCGGGAATAGAATTTGCATGGATTTGGTGGCAAGTTCATTTATTCATTTGTGCACGTCCTCCCCCGCAAAAGAGGAGATGATTTGTGAATTAAATGTTCCAGTGGACCACATAGAGTTCACAGAGTATAGTGAATTTGAGAGAGTTGCATATATTTTGTACTTGGATAGTAAAGACTTAAGGTAAAAAAATATATTGAATAATTTTTTTTTACCTGAGTGTCTTGAGTGAAAAAAAGTGAGAACATAATCGATCTTGTGACGGTCCGAAGTACTTGTCTCAAAGTTAGTCAAACATTACAAAGGTGGCCGGAGCCGAGATTACTACTAACCACCTATGATAAAAGTTAAAAGCTTAAGAGATATGTATGTATGTTGATCTGGTGATGACCTCCGTCTTGACCCCATCTCTGCTTATATAGACGAGGAAAATCGACCCAACCTCTTTGTTATAGCCGGACCCAAACTCCTTAAGCTCATCATCAACCTTGTCAAATCCTTATTCAGAAAGAATTTAAAGACTCTAAAGTTTATCTCTTATAACTCTTATCCCTGCCTAACTTGAGCTCCCAACCACGAGAGTCCAACCATGTTAGGCCTTTGCAAAAAACATTCACAGAGTTCGGGTCTCTTGACACCTTAAACTACATAGGTTCACTTTAACCATAAACCTCTTGAAGGTTGCTAACTACCTCACCCCTTGAAGGTTACAAACTACTAATAGGTGGCTCTAATAGCTAAATCCATTAACCCGAGTCACTTAAACCGACCTCATAGGTCTGCTGACCCCTTTAAAGTTGCTAAGTTTTTAGTTCAAGGAGATCTAACATCGTTGACCCCTGAAAGCAAAATCCTTTGCTACCCAATCTAGTTTGACCATCTTGATGCTCACCAACCTAATTTAACAAGTTTGGCACTAATTACTATGGGCTCACACCTAGGTTGAGTGGTGTTGACGATATTCCCATGTTGTTGCTTGATGACATACTAGTCTATCCAAACTCATTTCATGTTATTGATTCTTCCATAGACATTGACTTTACATACCCAAGGCACTCCGACCATCCAAGTCATTTCATACACCTCAAGCAATCCAAACACTCAAGGTAGTTCGAACACCCAAGACACTACATACACTCAAGGTCCAAGCACCCCAGACGCTCTAATGGAGATAAAGCTACATTAGTTTATCTAGGTAAATATGACTGTAATTTATAGTGAAACACTTTGATTTAATTATAGTTGATAAATTTTGCTTTTTTTATTTGTTAGGATTTTTATAATTATTTTGATAAGTTTAGTGAGTTAGTATTTCAATCCCAATAGGTCTATATGTACTCCTTATATGGAGAAGTCTTTTGTGACGTTCAGCTCAGACTTAGATAAATGAATACTTTTTTGAGTTTTGCTTTAAACTCTATTTTTTTATATTCTCAAGATCAACTTACTCAATATTACCATTGGTGTTTTCGAGAAATTTCCTCCAAATCACCAGTATGGCTATGAAAATCGTAGCATCTTTTTCCTACATCAATTAGTATCAATTATCTAGTGTATACTCTTAGAGATGTCATGCTTGCAATATACCCAAAAGGAGGCATCGACATTTCCAATCTGGTGTGTAGCATGGATGTTGTGGCCTAACAAATGGTTGACTAACACTTTTTGAAATGTGAGATCTTAGCTTTTCTTTATGCACAAGCGACTGTTATTCTGCAAGCGCAAGCTTATGCGTATGCAGACACTCTTCTTAAATAGGCTAATCCCATCTCTTTCGAAAATAAAGTGACATTTTTCACTCTTTTTGCACCTTTGGTGGCTTATAATGACATTCAGAGGCTGGTAAATTGATGAAAATCTGAATATAAACTAGAGATCCATGACTTTAGTAGGGGGTCTAGAATCTGATGAGTTTCTTGATTAGCTTGTAGCATTAGAAGAGATCCTTGAATTTAAGGACCTCCTTACAAACCAGAGGATTTTGCTAGTAGTGATATAGTTTTGAGGATGTGTTGCTACCTGGTGGCACCAATTTAGGGTTATTTGCACTCGACAAAATAAGCATAAAATCATATCTTGGGAAAATTTACCATTTTATCAATTGTTTGCACAAAATGATTTAAGTCAGTCGAACAATCAATCAGTCTTTTGATATTAGAGGTCCTACACTCCAACTTTAAGATTTTCTCAGTTTTGTTGCACCTACAATTGTCTTTAAGGTACATCAACATGCAATTTTGGTGGAATGCTAATTGTCTTGAAGATCAATTAGTCTTTTTTTTAGAAGATTACTATGATCCAATCTTATAGTGTATTCGAATGCACATCTGATTGCGACCAGTAGTACTCTTTTATTATCATTGACTCATTCTGTAAAAGGTATCAAGAGTCCCCATTTTAATTTGCCTAGGAATGCTTTTTTTTTTGGAAAGAGTATGATGATCGTCAAGCTAGCTATCCTAAACTTATAAATATTCATAGTCTGATGGTAGATAGTTCTGATTTAAATGACTTATCAAATACTTTACCTCATGATATATACAACAATATGGAAACTGTAGAATATTTGCAAAAATATTGGTAAGACTTTAGTCCTTCAGAGAGCATAACTATCCCCTCGTCATCTGGAGGATGCTATTTAATGACACGCTCTTTTCAAGTCAACATGCAGAATTAGAAATGAAATTAAATCTAATTCAAATAAAATTTATTTTGAAAAGGAAGTGAATGATGTAGATGAAGCTGCATTTCTTTATTTGGATAAACATAACTATAGCTTGTAGTGGAATACAACTACTTAATTATATTTGATAAGTTTTATTTTTATTTATCTTCACTTGTTCGATTGTCTAGACAAGTTTGGTCAGTTAAAATTCTAATTCCCATAGGACAGATATACTCCTTATAAGAAGTTGTCTATGACATTTTATTTTGCTTTGAATTTTGTTATAAACTTGTTCACTTTTCAGGAATTCTTAAAATCGACAAACTTGACCTTATTATTAGTGTCCTTGCATCCTTTTGTTGTATCATACTTACTACATCCTAGACACTCCTTGTACCCAAGGCACTCCAAAAACTTCTCTTTCAACCAACTTCTGATTTTAAATGAGTTTTTGATATCTTTACACTTTGAATTTGAAGAAGCTATCAACCACAAAATTTATATATTGATGTCTTAGCTTTGCTCGATAGTTTGAACCACTTCAATTATGAGGTTAGAGTCATGAGATCAGAACATTCACTTGTTCAACTTTGCATTGGCAAAAGTCATGAATTGCAAAGTTGTATCTCATACCCTTTTATAATCTTCAGAATTACCTCAATCTGAGAACCGATTACAAAGTTATGATCAATTTCTAAGCTATGGATATTGTAAGGTAGCTCCCATAAGCCAATAAACGTCCAATCATTCAAAGTGAATGCCTTGAGCTATGTAAAGCCTTCGACCCCTAAGAGGTGTCTAACCTAGGCCAAGGGAGTTTCACTTGATTTGAGGTTGAGAGAACCTAACTTGGCTTAAAGAAAAAGGTGTCCAAGTTACCTTATCATGCGAGTAACCTATATGATTCAAAGTTAAGGGTACCAAAGTCAGCTTGAGCCTATCCAACCAAGACAAGTTGATGTTGAAGTTCAAGTACCTATATGCTCGCCTTAGTTCGATCCTGAGCTAAAAATCTATGGCTACCTTTATCGGCCGCTAAAAAGACGATGTAATGACATGCACTCTGAAATAAAATGAATCACAAAGTCTGTGGGATAAAACACAAGGCATAACTTGTGTTACAAGGTCAAATTATGCTGCCAAGAGATGTTTTATGGGGTTTTTTTATATTTGGGGTTACTATTCATCATTAATTTCCAAAATTGTACCAAAAAAACTAAAATTATCAAACTAGTATCCATGTCGATTTCCTCTTTCCAGATTATGAAAATTTATTCCGGACCAACTGAATTATGAAATTATTTTTGGCCGAACCAGGTTACAAAAATTTGTTCCGTTTTCTGATTACGGATTAAAAATTCTTAATCTGGTTCAACCGGACAAAAATTCTGTAATGTGGACCAGGTTACGAGTTTTTATTCTGAAAACCTTTTGGATTACGATTTTTTGACCCATAATCCGGTATCTGCTGGTTGGACCCCAGAATCCAATTTTAACGGTTTTAAATTGAAGATTGAGATTTTTATCCACCAAATTACGAGTTTTTAACCCGTTTTGTGGTCAAAAATTTTCAATAAAAGGAGCAAGCATGGGAGGAACGAGGTAAATTGATAAAATTAGTTAAATTCCACCAAAATTTTTAGTTTTGGCTAAGGGTTTGAAGAGCAAATTCGTGCACGATTGAAGCTTCAAGTAGGTAAATTATTGTAATTTAGCTTTTGTGATATAGTTTGTTTATGAGTTTTTGAAACGTGGTTAATAATTTTGTTTTAGTGTAGTTAATTATCAATAATGTTGAAGTTCGATACTTGATAATTGATGATTAAGAAAGGTTGTTGTTAGTTTTGATTTGTTGAACTGTCATTATTAAATTCGTGAATCGTCGTTATTGTTGAAATGTGAAACTCGATAATTGATTAAGAAAGATGGTTGTTAGTTTTGATTTGTTGAACCGTCGTTATTAAATTCGTGTTGTTAGTGTAGTTATAAAAAATTGATTAAGAATGGTAGTTTCTTTAAGTGAACGGGCGACAAAATGTTATTTTGTAATTTAGATTTGTTGAACTAGTGGTATAACTTGTATGTCGAAATGATGCGGCTGAATTAATTAGGAGTAAATTTTTAATTCGACTTGTTTAAACATATTTCTAAATTTTTTATGTAGATCTATCTTAAATGTCTCGACGAACTGTTCAAATTAGAGTGTTGTACGATGGAGAAGTTAAGGAAAATAAGCTTACCGGTTTTGAGTATGAAGGAGGATATGAAGCGAGGTTGAGTTTCACGAAAATATGTTAATGTACGACTGGTTATGGCGAAAAGTGGCTGAAAAGATTTCTTTTGATGATAATGAAGAAATATATGCATTGCTATTTAGATGTCTTATAGCTTCAGGAAAGTTTCAACCAGTGATTATTGAGCATGACGGAGATGTTGTCAAAATGGTTCAGGCCATGGTCAATTTATATGGGGTAGACACGAGTGAAATAGTAATGGAGTTAATTGTGGAGAAGAGAAAATACGAGGAATATGACCCAATTGCGGACCAAGAAAGCTGATCAGATGAAGAAGCTAATTTGGGCTTGGACCCAAATACTCCATATGCATTCACGAACTTGGACTCAGAATATGACAAAGAAGAAGAGAAGGTAGAAGAAGAACCAGACGAGGAAGAAGAAGAGAACGACGAGGAAAGTGAAGAAGAGGGAGGAGGATTTCAGCTTGACCAATTAGAAGAATCACGTTGGTATGCATAGCTTCCCATTAGTGAAAACACTGATGAAGCAGTCATGACAGTATATGCTGATCAACAATGCAGTTATAAAGATTACTCCAACAAATGTTGTGGGCTTTTGAAAGAAGGCAGTCAGTTAAAAACCAAAAAAGAAGCTATTCGGGATATTAAAGCTTACGCAATAGAGCTTTAAAGCAGGGTAGAGAGTATGTTGTTAAAGAATCAAGGCCCAATACTTATTCTGTTGAACTAGAAGATACGTGTATCAAAGGATTAAAGAGATGAACTGTTTGGTTATTGGAAAATTGTGAAACACATCCACCCCTATACATGTGGCTGCCTTCGAGATAACCTGGATCATGGATAACTCACAGCACAATACATGGCAGAAATGATTACAGCCAGAGTAGTAAATAAACCAAATGTTTTTGTTAAGTATTTGCAGAATGAGCTGCATGGTTGCCTGACGTATATGCCTTCATATACAAAGGCTTGGTGGGCAAGAGAAAAGGCCTTCGAGATATTATGGAGAAGTTGGGAGAATCTTACACACAGCTTCTGCAATGGTTTGCTGCATGTAAGGCAAGTAATCCTGGAACCATTATTCAATGGTAATATTACCACAGTAGACTGGGAGATCACTACACAGGAGAGTTTGAGCCTAGCGTGAAGATGTTCCATTGACTTTTCTAGGCTTTCAAGCTTTGCATTGAAGCTTTTAAGCATTGCATGCATGTTTTGCATAGTGATGGAAGTTTTTTATACAGGAAATATCAACATACCTTGTTGATCACTACTACTATTGATGATAATAATGCCATAATTCTACTAGCGTTTGCTATCGACAAAAGAGAGAACAATGAGAGTTGGCCATGGTTTATAGAATAAATCAGGTTACACATTACCAATCGACATGGTATATGTGTTGTCTCTGATCGATACCAGGGTATATTAAATGTAATGACTGATGCACATGGCTGGGGAGAACGCATGGGTGTTGCACATCGATATTGCTTGAGACACATTGCTAGCAATATAAACAGACACTTCAATAACCCCGCAATGAAGAATGTGATGAAGATTATTATAGGTATTAACATCCTTATGGAAAGATCTTTTTACGGTAAATTTTAGTTTATTATTGCACATAACGTGATATCAAATGTAATGTGTGCAGGA
Source organism: Hypericum perforatum (assembly GCA_012979155.1). NCBI lineage: Eukaryota > Viridiplantae > Streptophyta > Magnoliopsida > Malpighiales > Hypericaceae > Hypericum > Hypericum perforatum. The sequence continues at coordinate 33,732 of SOPF01024497.1, read as the reverse complement.
ATGCAAGCTCAACCAATGAAGTTAAATAGTTATTTAACACAAATTTACCAAGTTGATCAAGATGTTTTCAGTGGATGATTGATCATGATGTATAGAGATAGAGTTTCACTCTAGATGGTGGACGTCAATATGGGAGCATGACGATCAATATTGCTGAGTGTGTAAACAAAATTTTCAAGAGAGCACGACAGCTTCTAGTTACAGCAATGGTTGCAGAGATTTTTGCTCAAACTACCAAATATTTTCAAAAGAGAGCAACCACGTGTATTGAAGAGTGTGTTCCTGGTCAGATAATATTATCAAAGATTCTTTGTGCTAAGTTGGAAAAATGGGAGAAAAAAGCTCAATGGCATACCGTCTTAATATCCAATGCTTAAACTGATGACTTTGAACTAAGAATATTTCAATCACTGTGCACGAAAAAAGGTGGACATGTATATAGGGTGCGTCTGGATAGAAGAACATGTCAATATGGCAAATTTCAAGTATTTCACTATCCGTGTTCATATGCAATGGATTGTTGTATCAAAATGGGCGTTTCAGACTACAAGATATACGTCAACTCTTACTATCACCTCGAGACAACATAGTTATGTTATCAGCACTTATTTGTGCCTCTTAGTAGTCCTGCATATTGGCCACCACCAGAAGATCCATTTGTTAGGATTATTCCCAATGAAAGAACTTTGCGGGGCAGAGGTCAACTGAAGAAGCGGATACAAAATGAGATTGACCAAGTATCTGCGCACATAAATTGTAGTATATGCAGTGGAATGGGTCACATGAGAGCGAATTATATAGACATTGCTGCCATTGCACAAGCTAAAGCTGCAAAGGTAGCAAGAGGAGCAACCAAGGTCGCAACTAGGACAACTGTTAGGATAGCAGACAGACCTAGTACTAGTACACGTTGTACGTAGTGACTCTTATGGTTCATCTGTAATGTAATTTTTATAAACTCAATGGTGTTTTTTTACACGAATGCTTTTGTTAAATCTGTGTTCATGTTTACGCATTTATTTGATGTTGCTTTTCATGTTTCAATTATTCAGACATGAGCAGGCACGGCAAAGCTCACGTAGGATCTGATGATGAGGGTACGGACGAATACGAATACCATTCACCACCTCCTGTTATCCACCTACAAAGCAAGAGTATGCAGGAATGCTATAACTCAAAGTATGGTAGTATCTTTAGACATCTTACAAAGCCACTGTCACGACCCAAAACCGGGTTGCTGACCGGTGTTAGGTCATGCACACATATCATGAATAGCCACGACCCAGCTAGCCTCATATATACACACAATTCATAATTATTTGCGAAAACGTAACTCATATATATATATATACAAAAAAGTATTCTTAGATTCATACATAAACAAATATGTACAATGGAGTGACGCGGCCTAGATCGATAGGGAATATACCATCTGGAGACTTCACAAAACTTGGAAATAGGACTACGAATTATACAGATGAGCAGACACAAGACTCTTCAGACATCACTGATCCCTAATCTTCATCACCTATGGAGGGAGGGGGTAAGTATTTTGAAATACTTAGTAAGAAAATATTATAAGTAACATATACTTAACCAACCTCCACACATATCACATCATGCCCAAGCATTGACAAAATGGTGACAATTTAATGAGACACCATATCACACATAAGATCAATCATAATTTTGCAATAGAAACTCAGAAGAAAATGAACGGACATAACCATAGATTAGATGAGCTTAGAATTATTCTGACCCAAATCTGGTGACATAGACAGAGTGCTCCAGATAACAGATACACACAGATAGATACGTCACGATCCAAAAGGGGTATCACTGACGTCACATAAATAGATAAGCACGTCACAAGCTAATGCAATATTGCTGACGCCTCATAAATAAATAAGTACATCACGAGCCAATGTGGTATCGCCGACGTCACATAAATAGATAAGCACATCACAAGCCAATATGGTATTGCCGATATCACATAAACAGATAAGCACATCATAAGCCAATGCAATATCACCGATGTCACATAAACAGATAAGCACATCACGAGCTAATGCGGTATCGCCGATGTCTCATAAACATACTGACCAAGACTAGTTAATCACATACGTAATCTCATACCAAAAATCTCACATATCACATACAAACTCATAATTACCAAACTCGCATATATTCCAAAGACATTTGTCATATAACAGATAGCCAAATAATGTATATTTGGAGGAGCTCAATTATGCTCTAGAATAGCCGAAAATGCTAACTTTGATGGAGGTCAGATATGCTCTAAAATAGATACTAACATGTGTCACAAATCCCATAATAACCCACAATTATCAATTCTATACATAATCCAAAGAAATGTCTAAAGACACTTATCAAGGATTCAAACACATTCATACATCAATCCATCTCCATATAGATACGTCACATATTATAAGTGGACACACAATCGTCAAATGGCGAATTATCAAGAAAATATCCAATATCACATAGACATTGATTCCAACGTACACCCTCATCATAACATATCATACATACCAAATCACTTATGGTTACATAGACAATGATTCAAATTTATACTCATATCACATTATATCAAACATAACAAATCACATAATAAATCTCTCATTACACCACGTTGTGCAAATCACACCAAAAGGAGTTTCCATGTATCTCTTCACATTCCTCGGTTCTCGGTTTCCAATTATCAATCAACTAATCAAGAGAAACAATTCTCTATCAATCATCAACCTCTCAAACACAAGGAACATGGGAAAATCATCACAAAAGTCCTTAAATAATTGGATTCCTACACAAAGTTTCCAAATATACTCATAGGTCCTCAAATCATATTCTCAAAGCCTAGCTTATTATCCAACTTCCTCATAACTTTAGTTCATAACCTCATAATCCTCAAACTCCATCATCTAGGTTTATCAAAGTTGCTCTAAACCTTATATGAAAACTTCCTCTTCAAGGTATTGACTAGATCTACACTTAATTTTAATAAATTATCATCAAGAAATTACTTACCAATCCATAGATCAAAGAAATCTTCTTTCTCTTTCTTCTCTTCTTCTTCTTCTCCCACATTTTCTTCTTCTCTCTGTCTCTCTCTTTTTTTTCAATAGATCAGCACAAGTGATTTCCACTCATAAGTCTCCCTAGATATTTCCTCTAAAACTTTCCTTAAATGGAAAGTTTGTACATAAGTAAGTGGCATCCTTTTTCTCTTTTTATCCTTGGCTTTTCTAATCTTACAAAGTCATTCCCAAACTTCTTATTAAGTTCTTATAAGTCCATAAATCAAGCCTTAATATATAATAGCCTTATAGTTCACCATTTCATAAATTCTTCCAATACTTATGAAAATCGTACCTACAACTGAGCACCTAAAACTCTTCCATGAACCCACCAAATAAATCCATAATTGTCAAAACTCAAAACCACAAAGTTGTAGTTCCAGACGTTACAAATGCACTCAAATTAGAATCACCTAAATTGGAATCCGTATGAGAAAGTTATGGCTCTTTAAAGTGAAGAGAGCGCAGCCCAGCGATCGCTGAAAACCCCAGCGGTCGCTGGTCCCAAATTCGGAGAATCTGTAACCCCCAGCAGTCACTGGGAAAGTCAGTGATCATTGGGGTGCCACCAGATGCCGATTCTGATCTCAAATCACAAAACTCAAATTAGCAAAGTTGTAGATCTATGTCTTATGGATCTACTCGTCTTGGAATTGCTCAATTCGGAGTTTGTATGTAAAAATTATGATTTTTCTACCAAAAGTCGACAGACTAGGGCAAACGGTCCTAAAATCGACTGCAAACAAAACAAACAAAGTCGAGGGTTATAACAGCTACCCCCAGGTTACGTTGACTCAGTAGCAAAGGCCAAGACTGAGAAAGAGAAGGCCAAGGTAGAGAAACAAGCAATAGCAAAGAAGAAGGCGCTAAAAAACATAGGAGTATTTCTCGAGACTTCACTTGATAAATTCAAGCACACCCAACATGACTGTGTCATCAAAGATGTAATTTCAATGATATAAATTGTAGTTAATATTGTTATTATTGTTATTACGGCCTGCTACTAATTAGTGATGTAGGGAAGCGTAGTGACTTGGATCAGTTTGATAAAACGAACACAAGTATAGTAATAGGTTCAAATGATCAAAGCAACACAAGTTGAATTAGGTACGAAATCCAGAATGTGAGGGTGTATCTTGGATGATTGGATTGAAAATAAATGATAGCAATGAACTAGATTAGATACAAAAATAAAAGATAGATCCAGTAAGGGAGGTTTGATAACTAATGTACGAGTCCACGTACATAATGCAAATCCATGCATCAATTATGCAAGTCCATGCATAAACAAAGCAAATCCATGCTTACAATTACACTTGGGTAATTCTGAGATAACTTCTCAAATTTTCAATTCATAATAATCTGGATTGTTACAAGCTAATCACGTTCCTTATAATAGCTCAAGGCCAGGCATGATTTAAGGCTGCAATTAAGCCCAGAAATTCAAAAGACAAGCAAGAAATGGAAAGGTTACAAGCTGATTAAGTCAGCTACTTATTTCCCCTACTACGTAGCCTTTAATACCACTTATTTAAACATGACTCAGCTACGGAAATACTAAAGGAGAGAATTAACAAATGATTAGGACAAATAACATATGCTATGTAGTAGCTTATTTAATACGGAAACCATAACTCAAGCTGATCCAAATGCATGCTAGTCCAAAACACGTATGATGATCATCTTTCTTGACACTTAATAAATCTGCACATGCATACGTGATTCTCCCTCCTTTGCAACGTCCCTTCATCAAATGGACTAACAATTTGTAATTAATTGGACCATCAGCTTGTTAATTAAATTGGACCACTAGCTTATTTGCAAGTAGACCATGCTCTTTTCATGCATTTGCCATGCACTAGATAACATCCTACGACATCCTCCCCTCCTTAAGAAAACAACTCGTCCCGAGTTGATAATTGTAAGGCTCGACATCTCTACAAAATTCAGCAAGTTGAATCTGTCTTGGACTCAAAACATCCGCGATAACTTTTGTGGTGCCACTCTTGAGAACAATTGCAATCGGACACTTCTGAGGATACATGATCTTGGCCTTGTTCTGCTTCAGCCTAAAGGGCAAGAGAATGAATGGTGTCCCTCCTTTCTTCAACTCGTATGAATTCTTCTTGTCATGATGCAATGCTTGATGTTTGAACTTCCAAGGACATTCCAAACAAATGTGGTAAGCTTCCTTGTCGAACACATCTTGTGCAATTGGAAACTTGTAGCTTGAGTCCTCTTTAGAGCTTCCTTCGGATTGAATCCATTCTGAAGTATAGGCGTCAGAATTTTCTTCGACCTTCAATCCAAACTTCACAATGAGTTGCTTGTCGATCACGTCATACTCTTCAACTACATCATCACAACTGATCTGGAAGAGATCATCACGTTGTGATCCTACTTTTGCTTCAGAATGAAGATCTTTCTTACCCATCACGTCACAAGGTTCTTCAAACTCTTTCAAATCTTCTTCTCCTTCAGAATTATCTTCAACGGGTGCACAAATGATCGTAACATGGTTCTCTTCCTTCTTCTTGTTTTCACAAACAGCCAAGGGTTTGATCTTCTTCTATGGACAATCACGTGCAATATGTCCAATCTGATTGCATCTATAACATCTCAGCTTAGACTTTGAATCAGATTCAAAATCTTTAGATCTGTTTGTTGCAATTGGATAAGTCTTCGTAACAACCAACTTATCCTTTGCCTTGATAAGATCTGGAACGACCTTGACAACCTTCTTTGGTTTGTGAATGACATCAAATGACTTGACTTGGCCAGAATAACAACTTGTCATGATCTGCTTCTTGTTCAATGCCCTTTCAATTTTACGTGCCATGGCATAGGTATCATAGAGATTAAAGAACAAATCATACTCCATTTGTTACTCAATTTTAGATTGCAATCCTTCAATAAAATGTACAATCATATAATTTGCCTTGTCTTCCATGTCACTCCTTGAAGCCAAATGAATGAACTCCTTCATGTATTCTTTCACAAATTTATCCCCTTGCACACACTTCAGAAATTGTGCATCTAGGGTTTTCTTGTAATTCAAGGAAAGAAACTTCTTCTTCAGAATTCGTCTCATGGAAGACCAATCACGAATGCATCTCATTCCTTTCTCCTTATGCCACCATGCAGCCATCCTGGAGTCAAACTTGTAAGCCACAAAACTTACCTTCTATTCTTCAGTCAGATTCTTGCAAATAAAATAATCTTCAATCGAATCAAGCTAAGTGAGGAAATCTTCGTCCATGTCTCCATAAAATCTTTCAACTTGAAGCTTGGACACATGATCTACAATCTGGAATCAATCATGCTTCAAATTATCACGTCTAGAAATATGTACATGTTTAATTTCTTCTTTTGAACATCTAAAAACACGTAGGTCTTCATCTTTGGCATGAACACCACATCCTTAAACTCTTGAATCACGATCTACACGTGCTCCTCTTCTTGAAAAGAACATATAATCTGGATTCAATTCGATCTTCTCTTCAAGATTCATACGAACATCAGATCGGGGTGTAAGCTTATCCAATCGTTTAAGAATGGACTTCAAGTTGTTTTCAAGATTTGAAAACCTTCGATTCACATCAGGAGTCACCATGTTTCAGATCGGATTTTAATGGAGTTTGGTTCAATTAGGGATTCGGATTGAATAATCACGAAATCCTGTTGATCGGCTTATGTATGGTTCGCTCAAAACTCATAAGGGTGTATGAACACGAACTACATAGCATATGTTATTTGTCCTAATCATTTGTTAATTCTGTCCTTTAGTATTTCCGTAGCTGAGTCATGGTTTAAATAAGTGGTATTAAAGGCTACGTAGTGGGGGAAATAAGTAGCTGACTTAATCAGCTTGTAACCTTTCCATTTCTTGCTTGTCTTTTGAATTTCTGGGCTTAATTGCAGCCTTAAATCACGCCTGGCCTTAAGTTATTATAAGGAACGTGATTAGCTTGTAACAATCCGGATTATTATGAATTGAAAATTTGAGAAGTTATCTCAGAATTACCCAAGTGTAATTGTAAGCATGGATTTGCTTTGTTTATGCATGGACTTGCATAATTGATGCATGGATTCGCATTGTGTACGTGGAGTCGTACATTAGTTATCAAACCTCCCTTGCTGGACCAACTATTTATTTTCGTATCCATTCAGTTCGTTCCAAACCCTCAAACACACCCTAATTTGTGTGTTCTTATGTTCATTTGGTCCAATTCCCCATTAGTTTCATTCGAACAACACCACTTTGATCTAGTTCCTTCTGCTGCCTACGCCAAGTGGTATCAGAGCTTTTGGCTGAGATCATCTTGATTTCCATATCAAGAGGAGAGGGAGAGTTCATGTTCATACACCCGTGAGCTTGAGTGACCTAAACACAAGCCAATCAGAAGGGTTTCGTGATCAATTGATCCGTGCCTCGTATAACCACCAAACTCCACTATAAAATCCGATCTGAGTCATGTTCTTTTCAAGAAGAGGAGTTCGTGATTCAGAAGCTTAAGGACATGGAGTTCATGACAAAGTCGTGTCTAAAGAAGATCCACGTGATCTTAGACATCCCAAGGAGAAGATTCAACATGTACGTGATTCTGGTCATGATGATTTGAAGCGTGAACGAATGAAGTGTGTAGATTGTTCATCCAGAAGTGTAGAACGTGTGTCCAACCTCATGTTGACAAGTTCTATGGAGAGAAGGACGAAGATTTCCTCATGTAGCTGAATTCTGTTAAAGATTATTTCAAGAACAACAATCTGACTGAGGAGCAAAAGATTTGTTTCGTGGCCAACAAGTTTGATACAAGGACGGCTACATGGTGGCATAAGGAGAAAGTCACGAGATGCATTCGTGATTGGTTGTCCATGAAGAAGATCTTGAAGAACAAATTTCTTACCTTGAGATACACGCAAACCCTAGATGCGGAATTTCTGAAGTGTGTGCAAGGGAAAAGATCCGTGAAAGAGTATGCAAATGAATTCGTTCATTTGGCATCAAGGAGAAACGTGGAAGACAAGGAAGATTAGTTGATCTATCATTTTATTCATGGCCTACAATCTGAGATCAAGCATCGAATGGAGGCTGAGTTATTCTTCTACTTGCATGACGCGTGTGTTAGGGCGTGAAAAATTGAAAAAGCATTGCACAAGATTGATTTCGTACCTAATTCAACTTGTGTTGCTTTGATCATTCGAACTTATTACTATACTTGTGTTCGTTTTATCAAACTGATCTAAGTCACTATGCTTCCCTATGTCAATTAGTTTTACAATCGTCTGATGATGCGTGTGTTTGTTCAGAGTATGCATCCTTTTTTGCAGATTTTAAGGTATATACTATAAAATTTATTACTGAAAATAGAGTTCAACGTTATTGACAAAATTGTACTAATATTATGCTTGTTGTACAGGACGATTCAAGTGAGTGTCAGAGTATGCATCCCTATTATAATGATCATTACTTTGTAGATTTTAAGGTACATACTATGACCCTTACTGCTAAAAATAAACTTGAACATTACTGATAAAATTGTACTAATATTGTGCTTGTTGTACAAGACGATTCAGGTGAGTGTCATGGTTTTATAGATAACAAAACTGGGACCATATATCCAGGGTCTGTTCTCCTTCTTCTGAATGTAAGCCTCTAAATAGAAATCTTGTGCACTATTTATATATCCGTCCGAGTATGTCTAAACTATTCTGACAAATCTTAATTTTTAGATGAATGTCAAGTGGAAGTGCGGAGAATTCAATAAATTTCACGTCGGGAAAGACAATGTTTTCAAGGTCTTTCCAATGAAAGAAGAAGAAAGCTTGGGATTAACTAAGCACAATTGATAGTCGGTTGTGCCAATGTACTTTCTTATCTTTTGCTAGAATCAAATAATGGAATTGTGTTTATGTTGTGTTATCTTTGTAGTCTCGCATTCGTGTGTATGCGTAGAGATCTTTTGCTATCATTGTGTTTTCGAAGACTTAAGATTTGAACAAAAGATATAATATTTGAACAAGTGTTGTAATAAGCAGGATTTATAACATCACAAACGCTAGGCACGTATTACAATCCAATGTTACTACTTTTTCTTCGGAGCCTTATCCTTTTTTGGAGCCTTCTTTATCTCGTAGTGAACTATTGCCTTGTTTTTTCTTGACCCAAGCACGCGACATCCTGTCCTACAGTCTATTCCTGTCTCCTTCACTGGACGCACTAGCTGGACGCAAATCGCCCTTGCTTCTTCTCGTCCCTTATTAGAAGGACCTTTAGTTTCTATGTTATTTTCATCATACTCTGAACTGCTATGTGTATTCATCGGAGGTACAATAAAAGGTTGTCTGTTTAGAAAATAGATGAATGAATAACCCAACATTCAGAAATATGATTATATGTACTTTACTAATTGCAAAGTTTACCTGAGTGAGCCTGATGTATTAGCTGGCATTTGTGGCTGAACACGAATAAGATGGGACTACGATGGCAAGAAGCCTGTGATACTAGGCTGCTACTTCTGGAATGGAGGGGTGCCAAAGTTAAGTGGTCCAAATAATGTCGTGGGTGGCAGTTTTGGACTACTAAACATGGGGTACTCGGAGTTGAAAAAAGGATGCAAACCTATCTGCTGTCCAAGAACCCTCCACTGAAACTGCCACTAAGAAAACAACATAGTATAGAAACATTGTAACGTATATAGAATGTATTTATAGAGATCGTTAATAACTAAGAGACATACCTTTACAAAGGCTGCAACAAGGTCTACTATGCTATGAACAAGCTAGAGCCGCCAATATCAAAATGAGAGCACTATATCAAAGTTGGAGATTGTGGATGTGCTAGCTGTTGGCTCAAAGACATCGGTATAGGGCTCGTAGGACTAAGCTACAGTTCTTGTATCGACATCTGGGTCTGTGACAATAGTCCCTTGTAGTCTGACCACTGCATTGGCTGAACAGCAATGGGGGCTCAAGTCCGCCTATTGGCATCTTCTTCCTCCTACTGAACATATTTTGCTTCTAATATACGATCGATATTCTCTCAGACTCTGGTACATTGTAAACCATGGCCTGATATTATGGTGGTGACAGCTGATACTGACGAATGTTTGTATAGCATCGCTCCTCACTGACAAATTGAAGGGCTGCCTCAGATAAGGATCGAATATGTGGATCACCCTATGATGCGTATGGTATATGCTCAATAGCATCTGCCTGAAAAAAGACAAATTTGTTATAACTTGTAATATATGCGTAACAAAGAAAAGCATATGTTAAATAACAAGCAGATATGTACTTATATTTTGGAGAGCCATGGCTCCTACATGACTAATGAAGCACTGTGAGTACAACCTGTACTAGTCCATATATCCATCGTGGTAATGGACGTTGCCATACTTTATCGGAGCAAAGATATAGTTATGTCAAAAGTCCTTCCATAGCTTCACGTGGAAGGCAAAGACTTCATCCCACTTTATGCCAGTCTGACCACGACTGCCTAAGTATGTACTACGTGTCCCATTATCCGGCTCTAGTGGATGCGGAATACCTTGGACATAGCCAAACTATCTAAACACTCGATCAGGGTAATGTCATTCCACGTACCAGAATGCTATTAGAGGTACACACGCTAACCACAACCACCGATCTCGATGAACCAACCCAGGCAAGGACCCAATAATGGCATCGGAGTACGAAAGCCAAATGACCTACAAGTAAATCTACTTTTCATGTGATTATGCGAGATGTTTGTAATAAACAAAAAAATTCTCGAAATTTTCTAACTATACTTATATCTTCGTCCTTGAGCTCATCCAATTAGCGTCGATATAACTTCACGATCGTATATTTCCTCATCTCGCGTTGGTTTATCTTTTCAACCCACCTACAAAAACATATGTCATGTGTGTTAATTAAATAAAAATAAATAGCAACTCAAAGCAGTGGCGGCTTGACCATATTCTGGGACAATTGGATCTTTGATGATTGGTCGTAGTGGGATGATCCTCTCAGCGGCTCATATTTTAATAAGGGCGAGATCTTCGATGATAGAAAAACAAGTTTGATCAGTCGTCCGACACAACTGGTTATACAGATGGGCAAGACAAGTGCTACTCCAACTGTACCTGCCAATAGATTCGTAGTCCACTAACATCGGCAATGAATACGGACTAACTCTAGACTAGGTCGTCTCTGCAAATAAGACGTAGCCAATCAGTTTCATTATGCTTGCTTGGACATACTACCATAGAGTCTGGTCGTCTGCATCCTTGTCCAGTTGGCAGGGTTGTAGAACTCCTCAAACTAGCGTAGTACAATGCTATTACTGACCACATAGCCCTGTGTATCCTTTGTATTCCTACCAAAGCACTGCATACATAACTCCTCCCACTCTCTAGGTGTCTGTTGTCTAGTCAGTGGGAGGCCATCAATAGGAAGTCCGTATAAAACCGCTATGTCTTGAAGCATAATGGTCATTGATGCTGTCCAAACTTGGATCAATTATACGTGCAAGAATTACACGATCGCACAAGTAATATCATGATAAGTAGGATCGTCTCCACGGGGAATAGCGAATGAAAATTTTTCATCAAGTACCAGTTTATGTGTTCCTAGATCTTAAGCTAAGCGAATAGATCGTTGGGTTGATGATCTAACACTATTGTTACCAATAATATCGCAAAATCCAGGTTGTCAATCTCAATCTTTTAACGATACTTCTAAACTACAAGATTAATATCGCTACAAATTTAAGTTTGTCAGGCCTGGATTCATTAACAATACCAAGTTGAGATAAGCGTATGAAAGCTATGATCTAAACCAAGTTGTCATCCTTCATCATCGAATAAGCATTCATTGAATCGAAATATAAATAAGAACTTCAATAATAGAAATAATCTTAAGAACAAGGGAAATGAAAGTACCTTGATGATATCAAATTCAAATGTTGATTTCAATATTCTCAAGAACAATATCCAAAAACACAAAGTAAAGTCTAAAAACTCAAATCTACAACTTGGAGGATTTCTTGGCTAAGCTTTCTTTATCTTCTTCTTTTTCTTCCAAGCTCCTTTCTTTCTCCTCTCCAAGTTTTTCTTCTCTGCCTTCCTACTCCCTCTCTTCTCCTTTCCAAAAGTTGTGGGCCAACCCACTTTAGACCAAGCTAAATGGGAAGTTAGGTGAGCAATTCTTCTTGTCCCCTGCTGAAGGCCAGAGTACGCCGGGAAGCCAGCGTACGCTAGGGTTGCATTCTATCCCTTTTTGCTCTCCTAGCTCGGACGTCCCAACGTACACTAGGAAGCCAGCATACGTTGGGGTCAGCTACTGCCCCTTTCTCAAGTCTTGCCTTCAAGTCTCCAAATCATGCCTAACTCATCGCATATGACCACCGATCAACATTCCGACTCCTCAAATGCTCCGAAATACCTACAAAACACACAAAAGCAACAGACAATCTTCTCCTTGACAAAACAAGCCAAATAAAACAAAATGTAGACAAGACTTGACTAAACATTTCCTAAAATATGACGAAAACTTAACAAACTAAGGCTAAATGAATGCATGTTAACACATGCATCACACCCCCACACTTACTTCTTTGCTTGTCCCCAAGCAAAGTGCATCAGAAAACCAACAAGTGGTGCCATCAGAATTCAAACATTTATCACAAGATCATCCCCACAATCACACACATCACACCCTTGAGCATTATGAATGCAAAATCCATAGACAATTATACCCTCAATCATTTAATCAAGTTTTCACACTTAGTGTTCCAGACTAGAGAGTTAACCACTCGTAGGTATATGGTGGTCAACTATCCTACTCTCGTGTGCACATTCGAGGTCTAAAAATGTTAAACTTCATACCAAAACACACTCGAAACAAAGTAGATCATGCCATAGGAGGGACTTTTATTGGGTTGTAATGGGGATAAAGGTAAAGGTGGGAAGATAAAAGTGTAGTGGTGATGGCTAAACCACCTAATCCGAGAGTTACATAGAAAGCTAACTCTCGACTATACTACACATCTCACCTTATTATGCATGTACACTCAACCCAAATTACCCACATCCTAAAGAACCAAAAGGGGCGGGATAAGTTGCTTACTTTTACTTGTGCCTTTTTCTTTCCAACTTTCCACTTTTCCTTTTATTTTTTTCTTTTCATTTTTTTTCTCACTTTCCACAAGAGAATTTCTTTTCTTTTTCTTTCTTTTCTTTTCTTTTTTTCTTTTTCTTGTTTCTCTTGTTTTTCTTTTCTATCCCAATTTCGCACTACCACTTAGCAACTTATCCTTACTTTTGGTCATTAGGCTCAATTCTACCTGTTTTCATCCCAAAGTATGTACAAGAAATCCCTCCAAGCTATACTACTAGAAGAACCCTTACAAAATATTCCCCAATGATAACCTAATCCCTCGGACTAAGTAGTCAAAGGTAGGTAGAGTGAAGACATTCGACTCATATTATGGGTTCCAACTAGTAATTCAACAAATAGGTTTTGGCTCAACGGGGCTTTGCAATGGATAATGTTGGGTTTTGGGCTCTAAGGCTCTAGGCTTTATCAAGATGGCCCTCGGCACTCTCTACCTCATTGAGTAATGTAAGATAATCTTCTAACACTCTCATTGCTCAAATAATGCACACACCTTGTGAATAAAATGAGAACGGGTTGTCCTCGCCATCGGCTCAAAAATTTCACAAGGTCACTCGTTAATTCTGGAGTCTAGTCTACCAGATGTAATGACTAGCCTAAATAAACGAGGATATAATTGCATATGTCTTAAAATTCACTTTGCTCAAGAGTGTTGAATACATGATATGGAGTTTTTCTTATGACAAAAAGTTCAAAAATTCCAAGGATTTTTCATCATATGCAATAGACTCTACACACTTCAATCAAAAACACAAAACACACTCAAAACAGACTCAAGCACATGCAAACAACAAAATAACAAAAGGCACAGGCACAACAAGATCAACACAAAATAACAAAATATAAAGCATAACATAAAACACACACAATGCACCCCCACACTTAGAAGACACATTGTCCTCAATGTATGAAGAAAAACATGCATGACAAAAGATGAAAACCAACATAATATGACAATTAAAAAAAACTAAACAAGAATAAGGAGAAGAAAAAACTTGTGATCATTGCTCCGGTGGAGGTTGGAGGTGGTTCCGGAGCCATGATCACAGGCATGATCCTCCTGATATTGCTGCCAGTGATCTACCTGGTCAGCCACGTTGCTCTGCACTTCGATCTCCAGATCACTAATTATGCAGCCATAAATCGATGCAAGACACACAAATGGAGTTCTCTAATAACTACGCAGGGGGACTATGTTTTATAGCGAGCTAAACCAGTTAGGGCTTGCCAAGTGCTGTATGCAATAGTATCAGTGTCAAAAACTATAGCAGATCCTCCCCCACGCTTAATTCCTATCAGTTCATACATCATATCTTCATCTACAGTTATCGTCTTTCTGTGTATACGTGCAGTAAATGAAGAGTTATTCGGAGCAACAACCATAGTGCTATAAAATTCTATCACAGTAGCAGTATTAACCTTAACGATCATGGTAGTAAAGTACTCCCAACCTAGTTCGACTATGGCTTCCCGTAGTTCTTGTTCACACCCAGCCCAACGCATCTCACTCCATTCAATCAATTAATAGATAATGAATGGCAATTCTTAAACCTATGGAATCTCTCTCCCTCAAACTCTTCACGAATGGTGAAAGGAGCACCATACCTCTCTGTAAGGTTGACCGGTGGACACGAGCTTTGTCCTGGCTCCATTGCACCTCGGTGACACTTGTTTGTAAGTGTCTTGCCCATATTAGATTGGTTGGATCAAATCGAAGGCCTCAGCAAGGGGAACAAAACCCAGTCGTCGGATCGTGATTTTGTTACTAGATGAAGTCGGAATCTGCAAAACAAATTCAGATTAGGGAGTTTTTGTTCTTGGAGGGAATTGGGTGAAATTTGAAAGGAGGAGGAAGTGAATGAGGAAGAAGGAGGAATCGGGGTTTTAACACAGAATTCCCGAGGGCCAGCGTACGATGGGAAGCTAGCGTACGCTAGGGTTGCCCACTACCTTTTTTGCGCTTTCTCCTGAGCGAGGCCAGCGTACGCTGGTATGGCTTACGCAGGGGTATGATTCTGCCCCTCCTTTATTTTTACTCCCAAACAAGCTCTTGAACTGTAAAAATGATCAAACAACATATTTTTTCGAGGATAAACATATATATATTCCCCTAAAAACCCACAAACTCAGGGAAACTCGGACGAGTGACTCAAGAAATTCAAAAGAAAATTGAGAGAAGAACGTAGTTCTAAGTTAACGTCATTAGCTTGACACTAGTAAAGTCTTACTGAACTATATCGGCAAGATCAACATGGGATTTTAATTTGTCAAATTGATTACCAAGATACGCTTTCAAATGTTGTCCATTAACCTTGAACTCAATTCTTGTTTTGTCATCACGAATTTGGATAGCACCATGCAGAGAGACTTCAACAACTATATATGGACCAGTCCACTGGGACTTAAGCTTTCCTGGAAAAAACTTGAGTCATGAATTATACAACAATACCTGTTGACCAATGGAAAACTCTCGGCGGAGGATCTTCTTATCATGCAACCTCTTCGTTCTTTCCTTGTAGAGTCTTGCATTATCATAAGCACTTAGATGAAATTCGTCGAGCTCTTCAAGTTATAGCAATATTTTCTCACCGGCTTTTTCAAGATTGAATTTCAACCGGTGTAGTGCCTAATATGCCTTGTGCTCAAGCTCAACTGGAAGATGGCAAGCTTTTCCATAAATCAGCTGGTACGGTGACATCCCAATAGGAGTCTTGCATGCAGTCTTATATGCCCACAGTGCATTGTTCAACTTGCTAGACCTGTCCTTCCGTGATGGGTTCACCGTGACCTCGAGGATGCGCTTGATTTCTCTGTTGGAGACCTCTACTTGACCACTAGTCTGAGGGTGATAAGCTATTGCAATCTTGTGCGTAACCCCATATTTTGTTAGTGCATTTGCAAGCAAATTATTTCAGAAATGCTTACCTCCATCACTGATGAGCACTCTGAGAGTTCCGAATCAACTGAAGATGTTCTTTTGCAAGAACTTGACTACTATTTTAGCATCATTTGTTGGGAGTGCAACAGCTTTGACCCACTTTGACACATAATCAACTGCCAAAAAGATATAGAGGTTGCGCTCGGATAGTACAAAGGGTCTCCTAAAGTCTATGCCCCATACGTCAAAAATCTTAACTTTCATTATTCCCTGTAGTGGTAACTCATGGCGACAAGAGATATTACCCGTCCTTTGACAACGGTCACACTTCTTTACAAATGCTGCGGCGTCTTTGAAAAGCGTAGGCCAGTAGAATCCACTTTGTAATACCTTTGCGGCTGTACATTCACCAGCAAAATGGCCTCTATAAGGAGAGTTATGACAATGGTGGAGAATGAGCTCTTGCTCTTCTTGAGGTATGTATCTTTGCAAAAGCTGATCTTTCCCTTATTTAAAAAGATAGGGTTTATCCCATACATAGAACCTGACATCATGCAAAAATCTCTTCCTCTTGTCGGAAGACATGTTAGGAGGCATGATGTTACTCATAAGATAGTTCACTATATCAGCATACCATGGAATTGAAATGACATCTAATGTATACAACTGCTCATCCGGAAAGGATTCATTGATAGGAAGAGAAAATGTTACCATTGTATGTTCTAGGCGTGATAGATGATCTACAACTGGGTTGTCTACACCTTTTCGGTCTCGAATCTCTATATCAAATTCTTGAAGTAGGAGAATCCATCTAATAAGCCTTGGCTTAGCATCCTTCTTATTGAATAGGTAACAGATAGCTGCATGGTCTGTGTATACCATCACCTTGCTACCAAGTAAGTAAGCTTGAAATTTGTCGAGGGCAAAAATCACTGCAAGGAATTCCTTTTCTGTTGTTGCATAGTTGATTTGAGCATCATCCAACGTGCGACTTGCATAATGAATATCATGGAATCCTGTGACCTTCTTTTGACCAAGCACCACTCCAACAGCATAATCACTTGCATCATACATGATTTCAAATGAGAGCTTCCAGTCTGGAGATATGATGCCGACACGAGTGCCTTCTTTAGTTTGGTAAAAGCTTCTTGACATGCTTCATCAAACAAGAATGGAGCTTCCTTCTCAATCAACCTACAAAGAGGCTTGGTTATTCTCAAAAAATCTTTAATGAAATGTCGATAGAACCTAGCATGTCCTAGAAAACTTCGTATTCCTTTAACGTTCACCGGAGGTGGTAGTTTGTCGATGACTTCCAATTTGGCTTTGTCAACTTCCAACCCCTCATTTGATATTTTGTGACCAAGTACTACACCTTCTGTCACCATGAAGTGACACTTTTCCCAGTTAAGCACCAAATTAGTCTCTTTACATCTTTCAAGCACCTTACCCAAATGTGATAAACATTCTTGATATGAGTCTCCGAATACTGAGAAGTCATCCATAAATATCTCGATCTGCCGCTCCACCATGTCTGAGAAAATTGCTATCATGCAACGCTAAAAAGTTGTAGGTGCATTACATAAACCAAAAGGCATGCGACATAAAGCAAATGTACCATAGGGGCAAGTGAAGGTTGTCTTCTCCTGATCCTCCGGTACAATGATAATCTGTAGATATCCTGTGAATAGCCATCCAAGAAGCAATAAAAAGTGTGCCCTGCCAACCTGTCCAGCATCTGGTCAATGAATGGTAGTAGAAAATGATCCTTTCGAGTTGCCTTATTGAGCTTACGGAAGTCAATGCAAACTCTATGTCCTACTACCATCCTTGTCGGTATAAGCTCATTGTTGGCATTAGAAATGACTGTGATGCCTCCTTTCTTCGGTACACATTGCGTTGGGCTCACCCACTTTGAGTCCGAAATGGGATAAATGATACCGGCATCAAGCCACTTGATAACTTCTTTCCGCACTACCTCCTTGAGATTCGAGTTGAGTCTTCGCTGTGCTTCCACTGATGGACTGAAATCATCCTCTAAAATAATCTTGTGTTGACAAATCGAAGGATTAATCCCCTTGATATCCCCGAGTGTCCATCCAATAGCTTCTTTGTGCTTGCCTACCACCTTGAGAAGTTGCTCTTCTTGATCTTGATCCAACGAGGCAGAAATGATTATTGGCAACTTTTGATCTTTGTCTAGGTAGGCATACTTTAGATGCGATGGAAGTGGCTTGAGCTCTAATTCCGGTAGTGCAACGGTGGATGACTGCAACATAGGCCTTAGTGTGTCATCTAATTTCAACGATTCTGCCATGCGCACCCATGCCACCATTTTTTCAGAATCTTCAATATTTTCGACATCTTCCCACACCATTTCTGGTGCTTGCTCTTCTTCGTTCACAGCTACAATCTCATCTACTATATCGATCCGGTAGCAGTCATCCTCCATAGATGGATACTTGGCTGCTTCAAAAACATTGAATACAACCTCATCTTCACAAATCTTGAACCAGAGCTTACCTTTCTCTACATCAATGCTTGTCTTTCCGGTAGCCAAGAATGGGTGACCAAGGAGAAGTGGCACATCGCGGTCTTCCTCCATCTCTATGACAATGAAGTCGACTGGAAAGATTAAAGTGTCAATCTTGACTAGCACATTTTCCACAATTCCCTTTGGTCTGGTCACCAATTAATCGGCAAGTTGAAGGATAATTGAAGTGGACTTCATATCTCTCAACCCAAGCCTTCTAAATATTGAGAACAGCATAAGATTGATGCTTGAACCAAGATCGATCAATGCTTTCTTGAATGTTTGGTCTCCAATAGTACATGGAATAGTGAAACTCTTGGGGTCCTTCATCTTTTGAGGCAATTCCTGGCTTAAAACAGCGCTGCACCCCCTCGTTAATGGAATAACTTCAAAATCATCAATGCTCCACTTCTTTGAAATGAATTCCTTGATCCACTTCCGGTATGTTGGTATTTGCTCAAAAGCATCAAGAAGCGGTATATTGATATGAAGGTTCTTGAATAGCTCCAAGAACTTGTGGTAGCTCGGGTGCATGACTTGCTTGTTCACTCTTTGAGGAAACGGTGGTGGAGGGTAATTTCTTTCTTCTTTCTTCTCAGGTTGCCTTCTTTCCTCTCTTCTTCCAAAATGTGAGCCCACCGTACGCTGGATAGGTGGCATCTGCTAGCTTTGGCTACTGCCCAAATGGTCTTCTTTCTCAAATAAGCCCAGCATACACTAATTGGCCAGCGTCCGTTGGGGTTCACGGCTGTACCCCTCTTCTTCAGGTGTTGACTTGATTGCTTCCTCCAATGACTAATCTTTTTCTCCAATGATAGGAGTCACTTGCAGCTCATCTTCCTCTTCCACAACTATCTTACTTGGTGGAGGGTTTACTTGAGTCTTCACCACATTCTTTCCCAAGTCCAAACCACTTCTTGTTGCTATTGCCTTGCAATGCTCTTGTTTGGTAGGTGGAGCTTCGGTATTGCTTGGAAGAGTTCCAGGTGGTCTTGTGTTGAGTTGCGCTACTAGCTGACTAATCTGCACTTCAAGATTGCGAATGGTTACTTCATGGCTTAACACTTGCTTGTGCAACTCATCCTCTCCTCGACGATCTTGCGGTGGTCCTTACTACTGCCACCTTTATTGATATGGCTAAAATTGTTGAGGTGGAGCACCTTGTACATTCCCACCTCCGTAAGGTGGTCTCGGATGTTGAGGTACATGCTGTCCTGCATTGTTCTTCCATGAAAAATTTGGGTGGTTTCTCCAACCTAGATTATATGTACTAGAATATGGATCATTATTCCTATTAGTATTACCCACAAAATTGACAGGCTCAACAATTAATGAACAACTATCTATGCTATGTGAAGATGATGTTGCTTGCAATGACATTGATCCTTTCACTAGTTGTGTAAGTGTTACAACTTGTGCTTTCAAAGCATTTACTTCATCATTGTCTTGTACACTAGCAACTCTTCTTCTCTCGGTTTGATCCCCCCAATCGTGGTTGTTAGTAACCATAGCTTCAATGATTTGGAAACCATCAGCTTCGGACTTGTTTGTCAAATCTCCTCCGGCCACTGCATCTAGGTTGACTCGAATTTGTAGCTCACATCTATTGTAAAATGTTTGGATAAGCATCTATTCAGGTATCTGATGATGTGGGCATTCGCAAAGTAGTCTCTTGAAGTGATGCCAAGCCTCGTGCAACGATTCACCACCTAGCTGCTTAAATTGAGAAATCTTATTATGAAGTTGGGTGGTTTTACCTGGAGGATAGTGCTTTTCCAAGAACTTGTCGGCAAGCTCGTCCCATGTTGTGAAAGTACCGACTGGAAATGAATCTACCCATTCCCTAGCATCATCTTTCAAGCTATACTTAAACAGTCGAAGCCTAATGGCATCAGGTGTCACACCATTGTACTTCACTATCGAACAATGATCCTCGAACTTCTGGATGTGCTTTGCTGGATTTTCTGAGGGATAACCTCTGAATTGGTCTTTTTCAACCATTGAAAGGAGGTTGCTCTTAATCTCGAAATTGTTCGCCTCCACAGTTGGATACTCTATGCTTGACCAAAGATCGACAAGTCTTGGGTGTGACTTGTGTCTCATGGCGGCAGGAACTACTTGTCGATCGGCCATCTCTTCTATATGTAAGTTTCTTCTCCTGATTCATTGAATAGTCCGTTCAATCTCCGAATCTTGCTCAAGAAGAGGTTGATTCTCACGACGAGTATTTAGCATTCACCTCTTGTACTTGTATGGTACCATAACACTCAACAGAGAGGATCAAATGCAACAAGTAACAATAAAACAAGTAACAAAGCTTAGTCTCAAAATCAAGAGCACTAGTTCTAATATTAATGAAAACAACTTTAAACTCCTACTTCCCGGCAACGGCGCCAAAAACTTGATGTTGTCCAAACTTGGATCAATTATACGTGCAAGAATTACATGATCGCACAAGTAATATCGTGATAAGTAGGATCGTCTCCACGGGGAATAGCGAGTGAAAATTGTTCATCAAGTACCAGTTAATGTATTCCTAGATCTTAAGCTAAGCGAATGGATCGTTGGGTTGATGATCTAACACTATTGTTACCAATAATATCGCAAAATCTCAAAGTTGTCAATCTCAATCTTTTAACGATACTTATAAACTACAAGCTCAATATCGCTACGAATCTAAGTTTGTCAGGCCTGGATTTATTAACAATACCAAGTTGAGATAAGCGTATGAAAGCTATGATCTAAACCAAGTTGTCATCATTGATCATCGAATAAGCATTCATTGAATCGAAATATAAATAAGAACTTCAACAATAGAAATAATCTTAAGAACAAGGGAAATGAAAGTACCTTGATGATATCAAATTCAAATGTTGATTTCAATATTCTCAGGAACAATATCCAAAAACACAAAGTAAAGTCTAAAAACTCAAATCTACAACTTGGAGGATTTCTTGGCTAAGCTTTCTTTATCTTCTTCTTTTTCTTCCAAGCTCCTTTCTTTCTCCTCTCCAAGTTTTTCTTCTCTGCCTTCCTACTCCCTCTCTTGTCCTTTCCAAAAGTTGTGGGCCAACCCACTTAAGACCAAGCTAAATGGGAAGTTAGGTGAGCAATTCTTCTTGTCCCCTGCTGAAGGCCAGCGTACGCTGGGAAGCCAGCGTACAATGGGGTTGCATTCTGTCCTTTTTCGCTCTCCTGGCTCGGACGTCCCAACGTACGCTGGGAAGCCAGCGTACGTTGGGGTCAGCTACTACCCCTTTCTCAAGTCTTGCCTTCAAGTCTCCGAATCATGCCCAACTCATCACATATGACCACCGATCAACATTCCGACTCCTCAAATGCTCCGAAATACCTACAAAACACACAAAAGCAACAAACAATCTTCTCCTTGACAAAACAAACAAAATAAAACAAAATGTAGACAAGACTCGACTAAACATTTCCTAAAACATGACGAAAACTTAAGAAACTAAGGCTAAATGTATGCATGTTAACACATGCATCAGTCATCTCCCCATTTGGCATGTGAAAGGTATGCATTTCTAGCCGTCAACGCTCCACCAGTGATGTAATCAGAGCTGATTCAATCACAACGTGGTCGATATGCCAAACATCCAAAAAACCAACATCCTGCATATACCCCAAGAATGCCATGTGCTCCACCGGCTTCTGCTTTCATCGGCTCCGATAAATATTGAATATAGCATTCACATCAAACTCATCACCGCCATCGGATATCTCTGCATTCTAAATGGCTTACGACCGATGCACTTCTTGCCGCTTCAATAAAGTCCTATCTGAAGGACTACCATGGCAAAATATATCTCCGTACTGTTGTACCGATATATATAAACATGTATTCGTTCAACAAAATGTTCAATTATTGTTTAAAATAAATTTACAAATTATTCAACAAAACCATACTAATTAATATGTTTAACTATACCCATACTAATTAATATGTTTAACTATACGCATGTTCACCTAAACCATAAACAACTTAATTAATTACTAATTATTCAAAAAGATCATAATAATCAACTAATTAATAATCATAATAATCAACCAATTTCAACTTAATTCAACGTAATCAAGAAAATCATAATTCACCAAATTTCAACCAAATTCGCCAAATTTCAACCAATTTTTTCGACAAAACTCAACTAATACCACTTAATCACCATAATCAACATTTTCGACAAAATTCAACATAATACCACTTAATCAACATAATTAACATAATTCAATATAATACAACATAATTCAAAAAAATTAACTATAATCAACCTAATTAACCATAATCAACATAATTAACATCTAATTATTCAACAAAACCATGAAATTAAACTAACCATGCCGTACTGAGTGTCGTGATGGGTCGAGGACGGGATGGGTCCACCTCAGGATGGGCTGGGACAATCGAAAATTGGTCGGGCCGAGCTAGCCCTAGCTTGGCCGACCAAAGGTGACCATGGGCAAGGGGGCGAGAGGAGGCAGTTGTGGAGGGCGGGAGAAGGTGGGGGTGGCCGGGAGAGAGGCGGACCAAGGCGGTGGAGGGAGGAGGTGGGCAGTGGTAGTCGGGTTTGGTCAGAGGAAATTTTTTGGTTGATGGCCGAAATGAATGGTTCGGGGTCGGGATAGGGTTTAATAACTCGTAAAATGGAATACTGATTTTTGTTTCGCAACCCGTTCTGGAAAATGGAATAAAAATCCGTAATTCGGTTGGAACGGATTAAAAATCCGTTAACCTGGTTACGGATTTTTATTCCATAACTTGGTTCAATCGGATAAAATTTTCGTACTCCGGTTGGTCCGGATAAAAAATTTGTTTTCTGGAAAGAGAAAAATGACGTGGCCACCAATTTGATAATTTTAGTTTTTTGGGTACCATTTTTGAAATTAACGATGAATAGTAACACCAAATATAAAAAAAAAACCGTTTTATTCTGCAAGAATTTTTTAATCCTGTTGAGTTAAAAGGTGTAAAAGGCGAGGTTGTAATAAATGCATTTTTAATTAAGATGAATCACAAAGTTTGTAGGTTAATCCACCACTTCGAAATTAATAAAATTTAACGCAAATTATACTAAATGACTCCTAAATTCACGTTAGTTTTCTATTTGAAATTAGAGTCTGCTAAAATAATTAGATAAAATTTTCTCAATTCTTGATGTGACGGGCAAAGTCAAAAAAAAAAATTTACATAGCAGGGCACATGGTTAAAGTAATTACTTGATATGATGATTTAATAATCGAAATTAGTTGATGCAACTTGTTTGTTAAGTAGATATATCTTTTGTTACATGCTTAAAGAAATTGGAACGAATATGATGTTAAATCACATGGTATTTAAATAGACTTCTATTTTTTTCGAAACAATATTTAGTCTTAGAAACCTGTTTTCAAGAGTCTTGATTTGAATTTGGCGAACTATTTTATCTTGATTTGTAAATTATTTTATCTAATCTCGTTTATCTCGTGAAATTATTTTATTAAACTAGCAAACTATTTTATCCAACTCTCATTTTATGTTGAAACACTCTTATCAAACTATTGTTGTTTTTTTGAAGTTTGGTGTACTTAGTTAGGATTTAGCTTAGTCGAGAAAAGTGTTAAACATTTTTTCTATAAGACGAGATTGTCCTGTATATTTTAATGTGGAACAAACTACATTAATTGTCAAAAAAATGAGTAGTGAGTATTTCCAAAAACATTGCACTCTATTTCTCAGAAATTCAGGCAAATTCTTATATACTAAGAACTTTCAGACTTTGACTAAGAAGGGAAGGAAAGAAGACAACAATGCCAGAATGGTGCAAATGTTGCTAAGATGAATTGCTAACAAGGGGAGGAGGCTTATTTATAGGCTGGCAATAGAAGGGGGTAGACAATCTAAAGGGATGTATCTGTTGGTCGTCAGGCAGACTCCCTGTTCTGAGTAGTCGTATCTCTTTGGAGGTTTTCTAGATAAGCCTTATCCAAGTATTTTGTGTCCCTTTGGAGTACTCTGAAGGTACTCGTGTCCTCTCATAACTTCAACAACTACACAACTCCCGAATTCGCCAAAAATAAATGCTCCTTAGCTCCTAGCGATGATGTAGTGTGTGAAGTGCACCTCAAAGTGCCAAATGTACGTCAAAGCACCTAATGCACATGTAAGCCCTCTACCATGTTATATTCCTAAGTGACGTTAGCTAATTTGATTTGCGATTAAGTTATAGAAGTACGACTTTTAAGCATATCGACATTATCGTTGGTTCGTTTGCTAGGCAATTATTCTTAAGAGATTGATGTTCTGACAACTTCATAGGCATATTTACACATGATAGAGTATTTTAAGACTACTAGATTAGCCTTCATTTTGGTCTGTTCTGATAACTTCATAGGCATTTTTACATATGATAGAGTATTTTAAGACTACTAGATTAGCCTTCATATTCGGTCCCTTAGTTTATTTTTAAGTTGTTGCAAAACTAGCCTCGAGTAAGTTCAACAGCTTCGATGGGCATAACCTTTTCATTTCTGATCCAATTTGGACAAATAAACATGTTTTAGAAACTTAAGACATAGACCTATAATTAGTTAGACATAAGCTTGTTCAGGTTATGATGTAGGGACATCCGAATGAGTTCTTTTACTCTTGGTTGAACCAATCTGAAGTTTTCCAACTCGGAAGTCAATAAGGCCAAAAGCCATTTAATTTCCATTTCGTTCTTTAATTTGATACATGTATGTTCGTTTTCAGATTCATGTAATTGTGACTCTTGGTCGAGTAGGCTTTATGACCAACCAAGATCACTTTATTTCCTTTATAATGTATGTTCGAATGCATGAATAAGAGACTATAAAAAATTGAGATTATTTTCTCCCAAATTACTGCGTGTAATTGAATGCATGGATTTGCATGATGTGCATGGACTTGCATGATAGTTACAAATTGCCCTAGCTGGTCGTTTGCTTATCAAACCCCTTTGATCATACAAAGGAAGTTGTTCCTGATCAAAGTTTATCCTTCCCTTTGTATCAACCTTCATTCGAACCTTGATTCTCATTTTTTTGGTCCGTTTGAACCATCCATAATAAACCTATTCTGCTACGCTACATCAAGTGGTATCAAAGCTTTAGGGAGATCATCTTAATTTCCATATTGAGAGGAGAGGAGAGTATTTATATTATCACCGCAGAGAGTTATGAGAGAACCCTATCTATGATCCGTGCAACAAGACTTTGTGATCCCCTGATCTGTGTCTCTTAAAATCTACCTAGCATCACTAAAATCCATTCAGAGATATGGTTGATCAGGAGAATACTCAACGTCTAGACATGAATGTGAGATTCACAAACATTGAGAATGCCATCCAGGCTATTCTCATGCATTTGGATAATCTCACAGTACAACCACCCGCGACACAACCTCCTATTGCTCTGATTCATCACAAAGAGGACCAAGATGTTGATTCTGATGCTACTCTCTTCATAAGGAGGAGAGGAAGAGGTGTTCGTAAAGCGAGGGGTAGAGGAAGAGGAGATGGTGGTCGTATGGCACGAAGAGAGGTCGAGAAAGGAGAAGAATGGGATGTGAATCCAGTGAGATGTATAGATCGTCCATTTAAAATGAATATTGAAAAGTTCGATGGTGATTTAGACGTAGAAGGATTCCTCAACTAGCTCGATTCAGTTGAGAAGTATTTTGACTGCATGGATCTTACGGAAGATCAAAAAGTTAGTTACGTGGTATTCAAGTTGGAGTCGGGTGTGGCTATTTGGTGGTATAAGGAGCAAAAAACCAGAAGGCGGAGAGGGGAAAGACTTATATGGGATTGGCCGTCCATGGAATAGGCCTTGAGAGAGAGGTTCTTACCCATGAATTAGCACCAAATAATATATTCTCAATTTCTAACGTGCCCGTAAGGAAATTGATCCGTGGAAGTGTATCTTACGAAGTTCATATGTTTGGCATCACGGGACAACGTGGAGGAGAATGATGATCAACTAATTGCTCGATTCATTGATGGTCTTCACTATGAGATCAAGCAACCTATGGAATTCGATACATTCGTTTACTTTCACGATGCATGCACAAAAGCACGTAAGATCGGCATGGCACTCAAGAAGAAGAAGACTGTGTCAAGTCATTATTCCAGTCCAGGGCAGACTTCTAATTTCAATAGAGGATCAGAGAAGACCACGAATCAAGTGCTTTATCCGAAGACGACCAATAAATCTAAAATCGTACTAGAAGTTCTGCAAAAGAAAGGAAAAGAGGCGGGAACCTCTTCTAAACTTTGTTGTTATAAATACAATGAACTCGGTCATATATCAAGTGATTGTCCGCTACGAAAATTCAACCAGTTGGTTGAACGTAAAGATAAAGAGGAAGAAGATCACGTCAGAGCTTATGTATGTGCATCTGTTGAAGGAAGTGACGAAGGAGATCAAAATAATTCTGACAACTCAGAAGAAATCTATGGCGTGATGCACAAGATGGCTCTTACCGCTGCAAAGAAGGATGAAACATAATGTAATAATCTTTTCAGAATATGTTGTTATGTTGGAGACGAGGTGTGCGACGTGATTATTGACAGTGGCAGCCAGGAAAACTTCATCAATAAGCAACTGGTGGAGAAGCTAAGGTTGAAGGTTATTGCACATCTCGAACCCTATTCTATAGGGTGGATACGTTATGGAGGAGGCATCAAGGTGAATTCACGATGTGAGATTCCAATCTCCATTGGCAAGTTCAAAGATGTTGTTACGTGTGATGTCTTGGAGATGGATGCGTGTCAAATTCTCCTCAGACAACCGTGGGAGTTCAACAACTAGGCTTTGCACAAGGGGCAAGAGAATACTTACGAAGTGAAGAAAGGAGGGCAACGCTTCACTCTTTTACCTAGCAAGCCAAAGCATAGAAAGGCAAAGATCAATAGCACACTATGGCTTTTTACTTTGGTAAAATCTTCTAAGCTTTTTCTTGTATCAATTAAAGAGTTTGGAGGTTGTTATGTGCTCATAGCGAAGGAAATAGAGTCTTTGCATGATGAGAAGTTGGCAAATCTTCTTGAGCACATAAAGGAATTGTTAGAATTATACTCCAAAGTAGTGATGGATGATGGCTCGAATGGATTACCTCCGTTGAGAGATATTCAGCATGCCATTTATCTAGTGTCGGGTGCAACACTCCCGAACTTACCTCATTATCACATGAGCCCGCAAGAAAATCAAATCCTGCATGATCAAGTTTGAGACTCATGATGGTCTCTACGAATAGCTTGTTATGCCTTTCAGATTGACAAACACGCCAAGCACCTTCATGAGGTTAATGCACCAAGTCTTGAAGCCCTTCCTTGATCATTTTGTTATGGTATACTTTGATGACATTCTGATTTATAGTAAGTCGGAAGAAGAACATCGAGTGCATTTGGAGAAAGTTTTGGAAGCACTCCGAGAGCATAAGCTGACTTTGAATTTGAAGAAGTGTTTATTATGGAGAGAAAGCCTCGTGTTCTTAGGCTTTGTTGTGGGCAAGGATGGTGTTCACGTTGATGAGAGCAAGGTAGAAGCCATTCGAACGTGGCTAAGTCCATCAAATGTGAGGCGAGTCCGTAGCTTCCTCGGCCTTGCAAGCTTCTACCGCAGGTTCATCCAAAATTTTAGTGTCATTGCTTCACCTTTAACTTCCTTGTTAAAGAAGCAAGCAAACTTTGCATGGAGTTCGAATGCTAATCATGCTTTTAACGAACTGAAGGAGAAGTTGAGTTCAGCCTTCGTACTTGCACTTCCTGATTTTGCCAAGTTGTTCCAAGTAGAAGTGGATGCTTGTGGCATTGGTATTGGTGTAATGCTCTTACAAGAGAAATGACCTGTGGCTTTCTTCAGTGAGAAGCTGAGTGAACATTGGCAAACTTGGAGCACTTACGAATAAGAATTTTATGCTGTCTTTAGGGCACTTAAAAATTGGGAGCATTACTTGATCGGGAAGCAATTTGTAATATATTTAGATCACAAAGCTCTCAAGTTCTTACATGATTAACCGAAGCTCAATAATCACATACATGCTTGATGGATCACATATTTATAACAATTTCCATTTAAGATTGTGCACAAGAGTGGAACGTCCAATGTTGTTACGAATGCACTAAGACGGAGGTAATCCTTATTTATTGAACTTCGTGGTGCTATTATTCCCTTCAATTGTTTGAAGGAGTTGTCTGAAGATGACGAATATTTTGGCAAGATATGGATATTATGCAAGGGTGGAAGAAACATAGATGACTATTATTTGCATGACGGTTTGCTCATGAAAGGAGATCAGCTATGCATTCTGAAAACTTCTTTACATGAACAATTGATGTGGGAGATGCATGGTGGAGGATTGGCTGCACATCTTGGATGTGATAAGACGCTAGCATCTCTTGCTATGCATTTTTTCTGGCCAAAGATGCGAAAGGATGTTGGGCGCATGGTAAAACATTGCACAATCTGCCAAGAAGTTAAAGGTGGCGTGCACAATATCGGATTATACACACCCTTACCTGTTCCTAAGGCCATATGGGAGGGTCTTAATATGGATTTCATACTCGGATTGCCAAGGACGCCTCGTGGTTTTGATTCTATCTTCGTTATTGTTGATAGATTATAAAAAATGGCTTATTTTATTCCATGCAAAAAGACAAATGATGCATATGGCATAGCGAAACACTTCTTTAGGGAAGTCGTGAGGCTGCATGGAGTCCCAAGGATGATCACTTCTGATCGGGACATGAAATTTTTAGCAAGTTTCTAGAAGACATTGTGGAAGATGTTCAACACAACATTACAATTTAGCTCTACGGCGCATCATCAAATGGATGGCCAAACAAAAGTGACAAACCAAACATTGGGGAGCATGCTTAGGAGCCTTTGTCATGACAAAAAATGTTAATGAGACTTGGCATTGCCTATTGCTGAGTTTTTATACAATAGGGCTACACACCAAGTTATGGGCAAGTCTCCATTTTCACTTGTCTACACCAAAGAACCGAACTATTTGGTTGATGTTTCATCTATGATTAAACCTAAGAAAAGTAATGCAAACGCGGTGCAATTTGCAGAGCAAGCTCAAGCTATGATCGAGAATGTTCGCAAGAAGTTAGAAGAGGCATACGTAAAAGAGAAGATTCGCGTTAATGCTCATAGACGTGAACAAATCTTCCAACTAGGCGAACAGGTGATGGTACATTTTAGGAAAGAGAGAATGCCAAGCAATTTGGGAGGAAAACTTCAAGCTAGAAGGTTCGGACTATATAAGATTTTGAGACGTGTGAATAATAACGCATATGTGGTAGACCTTCTAGAAGAATTTGGAGTCTCTCGTACCTTCAATGTGGCCAACCTAACTCCATACTTTGATGCATTTCCAATTCCATCAAGGCTGGCCGCTCGTGGACAAGCTCAAATCCAAAGAGGAGAGGATGATGTAGGGACATCCGAATGAGTTCCCTTACTCTTGGTTGAACCAATCTGAAGTTTTCCAACTCCGAAGTCAATAAGGCCAAAAGCCATTTAATTTCCATTTCATTCTTTAATTTGATACATGTATGTTCGTTTTCAGATTCATGTAATCATGACTCTTGGTTGAGTAGGCTTTATGACCAACCAAGATCACTTTATTTCCTTTATAATATATGTTCGAATGCATGAATAAGAGACTATCAAAAATTGAGATTATTTTCTCCCAAATTACCGCATGTAATTAGCATGGACTTGCACGATAATTATGAATTACCCTAGCTGGCCGTTTGCTTGTCAAACCCCTTTGATCATACGATGGAAGTTGTTCATGATCAAAGTTTATCCTTCCCTTTGTATCAACCTTCATTCGAACCTTGATTCTCATTTTTTTTGGTCCGTTTAAACCATCCATAATAAACCTATTCCGCTACGCTACATCAGATTATTAGTTTAAGAAGGTCAAAATTGAGCTTGAAGTTGTTAAATTATGATTGGCCTAGAGATAGGCAGCCAATCAGGGAGAGTCAAGTATAATTTTCTTATTGAAGCTTAGGAGACGTGATAGGCTTGAGGAGAACTCATCCAGGAGATATATAAGACCCTTAATTTACTCATGACGAAGACAAACATAAGATAGACACCAGAGAACCGAAAGAAGAAAGAGGAAGAACAAACATAGGAGTCCTGTTTTGATGATTTCGTGGGTTGGTGATGATGTTAAAGTGAGGGTGATTGATTATGCAAGTATGTTGATGGATATATTGGGAAGTGTTGATAGAACCTTTGAATTTGGTAATAAATTTAGTAAAAAGAAGCATTAATTTTATTTTTTCTATTAAAGAAGCGGTATACAATTATTATATTCATCTTAAATAGTTCCTTCTCTATATAATCCTTTCCTATGAATTGACCCACTTTGGTTAGTACAAATTTATCAGTCTTAAATACAAATTTAAGACCAGTTTTACTTAACAATGAGTTAGAAACTAAGTTCTTATGGATGTTTGAAATATGCAGTACATCCTTGAGGGGCAGTTCCTTGCTCAAGGCCAGCTTCAAGATCTCCTTACCCAAACTAACAAGCTTAGAAGTTATGAAGTTTCTTTTGAACAACTTTCGACCAGTGATCAGGATATAGGTCGAGAACATCACTTTGTTTGAGAAAATGTGGCAGGTTACCCCTATGTATATGAACTACTCACTCGGATTATCTACCAGGTTAGCTTTGAACAATACAACTGATACATCTATCTCATGCTGATCTTTAGCTAGGGTAGCCTTCCCTTGATTATTCTTCTTTGGCAAGCGATAATTCTTAGTATTGTCATTGATCTTCTTATTCTTTTTTCTTTCTAGGCTCTTGCTTCTCCTATTTGTCCCCAGTCTTCTTTCTCTTCTTGCCACTATTTCTCTCGGTGAGGTACACTGTGATTTCAGAGTTGGCTTGCCTTGCTTGACTTTGGATAGTTGGCCTTGCCTTGCTTGACTTTTGATTTTTGGTTACCTTTCTCGATCTTAAGTCTCACGATCAGGTCTTCCAGGCCCATATTCTTCCTCTTGTGCTTGAGGCAGTTTTCAAAATCCTTCTAAAGTGGGGCAGCTTCTCGATCATCGTAGTTATCTAGAAGGAATCATTGAGAAGGCATCTCTTTGACTTAAATCTCGTGAAGGATTAGTTACACCTCATGTACTTGGTCGATGACCTTCTTGGATTCTACCATCTTGAAGTCGAGAAATTACCTGACGATGAATTTCTTTGTCTAGACATTCTCCATTTTATTTTCCTTCTCGAGTGAACTCCACAGCTTCTTAGCAGTCTTTGCTACATCATACACATTGTATAGTGTATCGTCCTGTCCGTTTAAGATATAATTCCTGCACATAAAATTAGACTAACTCCATGTACTTAAGGCGTTGATCTTTTGCTGATTCGCCTCATCCTCCGCTACTTTTTGTGCGTTTTCCTTAAGGAATCGAACTAGGTTCAGAGTCATTAGGTAGAATAGCATCTTTTGTTGTCACATTTTGAATTCGGTACCGTTGAACTTAGCCAATCTTTTAGCGTGGACAATTTTTGAACTGCTGGTATTGGCATAGAGCCTATTGATGCCATCTTCAAATGCACGAATCTCATCTTATGATTGCTATTTTTGGAGTTTGGTGTACTTGATTAGGATCTAGCTTAGTTTAGACAACTGTTGAACACTTTCTTCGTAAGACAAGATTGTCCCATATATTTTAGTGCGATATGAGCTGCGACAGTCATCTCTAATATACAATGACTAGTGAGCATTTCCAAGAATATTCTACTACATTTCTCAAAACTTTGGGTGATCCTTTATATACTCTAAACTTTCGGACTTTGACTAAGAAGGGAGAAAGAGAAGTTAACAATGCCAAAATGATGCAAACACTGCAAGGATGAATTGCAAATGAGGGGAGGAGGCCTATTTATAGGCTAGGGATTGTAGGGAGACAAACAATCA
Organism: Hypericum perforatum; assembly: GCA_012979155.1. Classification (NCBI taxonomy): domain Eukaryota; kingdom Viridiplantae; phylum Streptophyta; class Magnoliopsida; order Malpighiales; family Hypericaceae; genus Hypericum; species Hypericum perforatum. The sequence continues at coordinate 1,089 of SOPF01024497.1, read as the reverse complement.
GAAGGGATGTGTCCGTTGGTCGTCAGGCAGGCTGCCTATTCTGAGCAATCGTATCTCTTCGAAAGCCCTTTAGGATAAGTCTTATCTAGCCTTTTCATGTCCATTCGTAGGCCATTTTGGATAAGCTTTACCCAAGCTCTTCGTGTCCCTTCGGGGTATCTTGGAAGTACTTTCGTGTCCCTTCGGGGTATCTTGAAAGTACTTGCGTCCCCTCTCGATTTCGATAGTTGCACAACTACATAATTTGCCAAAACTAAGGCTCCTAGCGACAATGCGGCGTGTGCCTCAAAGCGCCCAATTTGCACATGCGCATGTGTGGGCGTGCTTGAATAGTGCTTCGCATCTTACCGTGCTCGTGCTCAGACAGTGCTTCGTACCATCATTGTAGTTAGCGGTGAGTCCACTTTAGTTGGTCAATCAAATAAAATACTATGAAAAGTAACTTTTTATAAACAAGGAAGTTTTCCATGCCATTTTTGGTGTGTTACACACTTCCCAATTTTGACTTTTTTCGGTTCTTGACCTTTTAAGTTTTTTGGCTTATTCAATTTAATTTTCAACAACTATTTCAATATGAAATACTTAATTTTTCAAAGTGATCTTTATCACGTTTCATACGTCCATTGTCAAATCCAATTCTTTACATCCCGGACACCCAAGCATTTCGAGTAGTTAATAAATAATAATATTACATCAGAAAAAAAAAATAAAACTTGGGACATTTTAATTGATTTTTCTTAGTTGTACTCATCCATCCTCCGGGCCTCGAAATATCTTCTCCTCTCCTCTACAGCCGCACCCACCCCC
>SOPF01024489.1:0-36768 GCA_012979155.1 Hypericum perforatum | reverse complement strand
GTCCATTCGAACTTGATTGATTTCTTCACGCATTTCTCTGATCAATTTAGTAATGTCATCAAGCTTCATGGTTAATAACTTCCAGGATTTTCGGCTCTGATACCAATTGAAGCGTGGAACTTATAATTAACGAAATCTCTCACTCAAATTAACTCAGAACCTTTCAGTGGAGGATCCTTATCAATTCAAGAGAATGATTCCCACAAGAAAGTTGAGATTGGAAGAGAAGAATAAGGGATTGGACAGAAATTGGTTATCACCAAATTATAATCAACATTCATAACTTTCCACTTATCACGTCGAGTTGCTTTAAAGGGAAATACAATTAACATAATAACTGACCTTAACCATGATTATCTAACTTAACCCAGCTTAACTATTCAGTTAATCAAAGATTAACTGATTACAGGGACGTAATTGAAAATACACGAGGGACTTTACTGAAAAAGACAACAACTTGACATTAAATATGTAAAAAGACAGGGATTAAACTGTAAAAGGGCAGAACCACGCGGTTCTACTCCTGAGCTGACACGCGGCCCACTTCCTCCACTCCGTAACAACTTGAGCACGTCTTCCCAACTCGCGTAACTGTCCCCAACGGCTAGTAGCCGTAGCTGTTCTTCGCGCGAGACTTTTTCTTCTTCTTCTTCTTCTTCTTCATCGAGTTCAGCTATTGCAATCACTTCGACCTGCATTTCCCGATCACCTCCGTGGACCTCCAACGAGTCTTGCTCGATGAAGTCTTCCACACAACAAAGACAATGGAAGAAAAGCAACAACAACAACAACCATTCTCACTCCTATGACCTCCAAGCCTACCCGCCCGAACGCAGGTTTGAATCCTCCCTCTATAAAGGTCCTCCTTGAGGTTGAGACAGAGTTCGACACCATTCTCTCCAAGGAATCAAACCTGCCATCCCTCTCTGTCTCCACGTCACCACCTCCTCTCCTTCCTCTATGTCACCGCCTCCCTCTTTTTTTGCCACCTTCCTCTTTTGTGACACCATGACACAATCAAGAAGTCCTAGTTTTGTGTACCCAATAGTCGTATAGATCTTGCCTTAGCTATTCTGATAAGTAAAGAAGGGTTCTGAGCATGAAAGTGAGTGTGAGACAAGGGTTGAAAATTTGGAGCAACAAGATAAGATAGAATAACTAACAGAATTACAATTCGTTAGGGTTCGAGCAATATGAACAGAGCAATGGGTTTTGAAGTTTGGGTGAGGGATGTGTAGTGTCCAAGTTAGGGTTGAAAAGGATTTGGGGATTTTGGTAAAAGGACTCCCGATGTGCACTGTCTAAGAGTTTTGAAGGTTCTGCATGTCCATGTTTCATATTCATAAGTTCATGTTCTCTGTTCAAATCCTAGATTCAAGCAAAGTTCACGAAATGTTATTAGATAGGTTTTAAGAAACAATTGAATCAATAACCTTATTTTGTATGGATAGATACAGAGTTTTAATTTTTAATTTCTCTAATTAAATTTGATTCTCACTCAAAAGGTTGAGTTTTAGTTAAAGGTTGGAGAAAAAGATGAATAGGAAAAACTATTTTTTTGTTTTTTAACTAAGGATTTAGGTTATTTCAAGTGAAAGTTGGGCATTAAAAATATATTCAAGAGTTTATTATTATCAAAATTTAGGAACAGAACATTATTTTTGAAAATCATGGAGTCTAAGTGAATAGTGACCAAAATTCAAGTACTATATGATAAAATAATACTTTGTCAATATTCATTTGTGATTGATAAAAAAATATGGGTAAATTATATCTATTTTTCTCTAGTTTGGCGTATTTTTCTGATGAGGTGCCATGAAAAATGACAAATATACTCATGGTCTAAAAAAATACTCTCTCCTCCACCTTCCTCCTCCTCTACCCTCCTCCCCCTCCCTCTCCTCCTCTACCCTCCACCTTCCTCCTCCTTCTCTACCTTCCTCCTTCCTCTTCCTCTACCTTCCTCCTTCTTCTTCCTCCTCCTGCCCCTCCCTCTTCCTCCAAATTTTCTCCCTTCTCTTCCTCCACCTCCTCCTCCATCTTCCTCCTACTCCGCCCTCCTCCTCTTCCCCTTTCCTCATCCACCCTCCTCCTCCCCCTTCCTTTTCCTCCGGATTTCCTCCTTCTCTTTGTCTCAAGGGTATATTTGTCATTTTGTGTGGTAACTCACCTAAGAAATACTCCAGTTCCAAAGTCAGAGTCCAAATAGTATAATTTTACCATACTAAAGGGACTTTTTAATCAATTTGCAAACTATAGAAGGGTCAGCGTTAAATACGCCAAAATAAAAGGGGTTAGATGTAATTTGCCCAATAAACTTTAGCAGCGTGTGATCCTCAACTTAAATTTTCCTACATAGCAAATATTTGTTACAATAAATCTACAAACATTAAAATCAATTCAGAATAATTTTTTTTCTTAAATATGAAATTAATTATTAATAATTCAAATTACATATACAATAAAAGGCAAATTATATAATCAATTATAAAATTAAAGAAATGCATAAATAATAAAAAATTACATAATTAACTATGTGCCCTAAGTTTTTTCTAAATATGTTCAATCATGTCTTCTTTTAGAACTATGTGTATTTCTTTGTTGCGAACATCTATTTTAACTTTCATATAGTTTACTAGGGATAAAATGTGTCGAGTATTTAAACTCATGTTGGCGATGGAAGTATTGCTACTGGGGATATTATTAGGAGATTCTTTTCATAAACAAAGGTCATATGCTTTTCAATCCATAGAAGATATGAAATTTCTGAATGCAAAATGACTTTTTAGCACTAAAATGCTCGCTCCATATCTTTCATACAACCCTCTTGATGTTCATTGAATATCTTTAACTTCAAAGATGCTAGAGCTATAAAAAACTTTATAAATATAGCTCATTGTGGTTATATCCTATTAGTGAGATAATACGGTAACTCTCTATATGTGTCATTTGACAGTGCATCTCATTTTGGGTGCTCGTGTCAACTATTCTAGAAAAGATATTAATTAAAAATAAGATATTAATCCAATAAATTTATATCAATGCACATGTCAACTATTCTAAAAAAGTTGTGTCTGATCTATAAATCATATAAAGCAATCTCTTTCAATATGATTGTTGGCATCCCACTTTTTTAAGCCTATTGTCTAGTCTATGCGGCAAGATAATTCTTCTACTTCCAATGCATATAATTTATGCTACTAATTAATCATGCGTAGACATCTACATTGTTCCTTAACCCAAAATAGTCTCACTAGATCAGCTTCATTAGGCCTTCTGAGATACTCTACACAAAAGCATACAATGATGCCATCTACCATCTTTTTCAAATATCCCCCTATTGTTTCCCTAATCCTCAAGTACTCATTCATGAAATTAGCTATTATCCCATATGTAAGCACCCATATGTTGCAATATATTTGTGCAATATGAACAAACCAAGTTTACCCATCTCATCCTTCTTTTGCATAAAACATGGATCAGCAACACCTATTGCCTACACAATGCAAAGAAACAAAAGTCTCTGTATGCAAAATCTGTGTCAAAACATAACATCATTATATGTTTAGTGCTTGGCAAAGTAGTCATTCACCAAGCGCTCAGCACCAACTCCTGACCCCAATTAATAGTTTGTTTTTTACCTAGAATTGAAGGCTCATACTCAACATCATTGACCTACTTTTTCTTCTTTTCAGCCACATAACACGCAAAATGAACTTTGGCATCGACTTGATATTTGGTCAAAATAATTTTGCAAAATATTTTCTAAATCAAAATCAAAATCACATCTATTATTTGATCCTCAACTTAAGGTAAAATGATGGACACATGGTAAAATAGAATAAATATAATTATAGAAAAATAAGAGGATTATAAAAAATATGAGAGAAGAGTTTATGAATTTATGAAGAAAATTAAAATAAGAATGGTGTATATTAATTGAATTTAGAAATTATTTTGACCACATAAATTTTGTAACTCAATCTTAACTACATAAATTGAATTTCATTTTGCAAATTCCTAATACACACATACACAAACAACTCATTATGGGTGTCAGAAAAGAGATAATCTCTCCGTCAATGAAAATTTGCTAAGTCCTCGCAAAAAGATTGTCCGATCTCCTTTATGAATAGTCTTATAGTAACATGAATGGTACATAAGCCCCATCGGACATGACATATTCACGTCCCGCTCTTGCTGCTCCCAACTTGGAGTCAAACCATAAAAAAAAAATTATAATTAAAATTTTTATTGGTTCTCTTTCTGACTTAATGAACAAAATCGCAATTGTTTCGAAATATTTAGTCTAATAAAAAATATATGTAATTAGAATTACTATAACTTAACAATATATTAATGTATTTATCAAATACTTAGATCAAATATTGAATACTTTATTTAAATTCAATCTTGAATTCTCACTTTGAAATATTGTATTCAAATTTAATCTTGAATTATCACTTTGAAATATTGTATTTAAATTTAATCTTGAATTCTCACTTTGAACTATGGTGAATATACCAGCAGAAGAAATTTAGATCTATATATTTAATTTAACATTTGGATAGCATAAGAAAATACGGTAAGACATAGATGCTTTTGTTGATAAAATAAAAGGCAAATTACCTCATAATATTTGGATTTAATCGAATTCTCTCAACCGTTTTATTTTCTACTGTTTCAAAACTACTCTATCAGTCCCTACTATTCAAAATAGCATAGACGTTTAGTCCCTAGTGGGTCAACTGCTGATGTCATCAATCAACATAAATATTTTTAGGGAAAATTAGGCTAAAGTCCCTATACTTTGGGGATTCAACCGTTTTAGTCCCTACTGTTTCAAAACTACTCTTTCAGTCTCCACTATACAAAATAACATAGATGTTTAATCCCTGAAGAGTCAACCATTGATGTTAGTAATCAACATAAATTTTTTTAAGACTATTATACCCTTCTTTTGAATCTAACCTAACCAACTCGACTCGACCCAACTGACCTAACCGACCCAACCATCCTCTCTTGTCACCGCGATGAGGGCCTTGTCCGGTGCCGCTGCGTGAACTCCGCTTTGCTCGGGGAGTGTAAGAACATTAACCTCCCCGGCGTCGTTGTTGATCTCCCCACCTCACCGACATTGTCAGTAGTCAAATTTTCAATTCTTTATTCAAAATTGAATTTTGTTCCCGACGTTCATGGAGGTTGAGAGGGAAGAAGTACCATCAGTGTCGAGGAGTTAGAGGGCCTCTGCTTGAGACGTTCATAAAGGGAAACAACGGCGTCAGTGGCAGAGGCGTGCCTCTCCTTTGAGCTATGTTACCATCGACGACAACGACAAGCTCATTTCTCCTTTTACTTATTAAATTTCGTCCTTATCCCAAATTGAAAGTAGGAAAAAGGTATTTTAAAAAAGGAACGAAACATTAAATCCATCAAAGCTACCTTACGACCACTACCAACTATAACGAAATTGAAAATCAAGCTTTCAATTATTTCTGGTTCATGGCAGCTTGTGGAACTTGTGGGCAGCCTCCTTGGGTTGGGTTGTAGTCGACGGAGTTGAGTTGTGCCCTACTGCGACGGTGAGGAGCTTCGCCTGAGTGTGTGAAATAAGTTTGTCGATCTAGTGTTTCTGGGTTGATTTTTGAGTTCTAGTTAGCATTTTTTTTGATACCCACTTCATCAATCGACGAGAATTGACATGGATTTTTAATTGTGTTGATTTAACTATTTACTGAAAAGATGACGTTCATGGTGGCGCGCGGTGACCTTGAGTCGGTTGGGTCGAATCGAGTTGGTTGGGTTAGATTTAAAAAAAGGGTATTAATGGCCTTAAAAAAATTATGTTGACTGCTAACATCAGCGATTGACCTGCTAGGGACTAAACGTCTAGGTTATTTTGTATAGTAGGGACTAAAAGAGTAGTTTTGAAACAGTAGGGATTAAAATGGTTGAATCTCCAAAGTACAGGGGCCTTAGCCTAATTTTCCCATTTTTTTAAGACCATTATACCCTTCTTTTAAACCTAACCCAACCCGAATCGGTTATAAATAAAAAATTAAAATCAAACCAAGTTAATCCAAACCTAATCCAACCGAATCTAATTGATCCAAACACTAACCCTGACCAGACGAGTACCCTTCTCCGGCATCGTTGACGACGAAAAGAAGCAACATCAAATTCAAGCTCACTAACAATCGAAATAGCTAAAAAAATGAGAGTAACCCAAACCTTTTGACAACGAAAAGAGATCCTTCCACGTCCTTACGACTGCGAGATTTAAACCAACATCAAACTGACAGACAAACTATATCTTCTCTTTTAATTAATTTTTTTAAAGAAAAGTAAAACAAGAGGTGAGAGGACGGACCCACTGGTTAGACTCGATGTTGAACTTGTAGAAGGTAACATGGGCGGCGGTTATGAGGATCTCCCCGATGGAAGGATCCATCCTCTGTAGTACGGTTAGGTTTAGCATTTTCATTCCTTGTTGGTCAAGATTCAACGTCAGTTTACCCCCTATTTGAGCAATCTCTTTCGGTTCCTTTCTTTCTCCAGTTTCGAAACCCTAATTTGATTTCGGAATGGCGATTTTCCGGTGGAAGCGACGGGGAGCTCTCCGGGTTGACTTAGACTGAGAAAAGCGAGACTCTCGTTCTTTTTAAACAAGATTACTCGGTCATGGACTGTTGTTATTGTTTTAGTTTCCAAAAGAAATAAAAGTTTGGAAAAATTTTCCATTCGATCTAGTTAGCTTTTTTTTTTGGTCAGTTTTGACCCAGTTAGCTTTGATCTCACTTTGGTTGCTCCAAAACATTTTGGCTTCGGAGAAGAAGGAAGAAGAAGGGTATTGGTTTGAACTCAAACCAATCTTGGTTGAGTTGGTTAGATCGGGTCGATTCTGTGATTGGTTTAGTCAGTTAGGTCAGGTCGAGTTGGGTTGGGTTAGGTTTAAAAGAAGGGTATAATGGTCTTAAAAAAATTTATGTTGACTGATGACATCAGCAGTTGACCCGCTAGGGACCAAACGTTTATGTTATTTTGAATAGTAGAGACTAATAAAGTAATTTTGAAACAATAGGAATTAAAACGGTTGAATCCCCAAAATACAGGGGTCTTAGCCTAATTTTCCCTAAATTATTTGGTCTCGTGAGGAAGCACACTTGAAAGTTAAATAGCGAAGACATTTTTTTCGAGGCAAGCACGAGAACGTCTAAACGACCGAGTGTAGACTTAAATACATACTTTGAAATATCCGACAGTAAACATACAGAGGCGGAGGTATGTTTATATTAGTGGGGTCAATTGACCCCACTTAATTTTTTGTTTATTTGATAATTTAATATGTAATTTAATATATGTACCCACTAAAAATAAAAAATTGACCCCATTAAAAAATTAAACAGTCTATAAATTGAAATTAAATGTTAAAAAATTAGATATTTTATGTATTGCACCCATTCCAAAAAATTTATGGCTCCGCTAATACATATGATAAAACTTTTTCTGGGTCTTTATTTTTCAGAACAAAACAATGGTATGCACAATATTTAAATGAATAAAAATTACATTCTAAAACTCCGCGTAAAAGGCATATCAGAAAGGTTTAGGCCACTAATTGGTAATTACCCATCAGATGGGCCAGGCGCATTCAAACTGCAATATATTATGTTGGCCCACAAAATACTCATTCCATGAGTTTAACCAGGATCAACCTTATTGATAAGTGATAACTAGAGTTTTAAGAAATGACCCGGAGGTCGACTCAGATTTTGGTCTGACCTCCGGATCGGCCGGCCCAACGGCTCAACCGAATTTATTTTCTTTTAATTTTTTGCAATATTTTTAATTATATATATGTATATAGGTAAATAATTTATATAATAAATTAATAATAACATATAACAAATAAATATAATAATTTATTGACCAAAAACAGACCGCCCATGGAGCCGATTCTGCCGATCGGACCGCATTTTTTAAAACCCCAGTAATAACAGCTACAAGCGAAACAAATGGGCCATATAAGTTTTTTTTTAAGAAAAGTCCATTATAATATCATGTAATTTTTTCTATCTAAATTTTTATAATTTAAAAAAATCAATATGAGAGTCACATCGTCTAATTTTTACATAAAAATCAATTTGAGACCCACACTATCTAATTATTTCACTTGAGTTATCTCGACCTGTTTGATTTTTTTTGTAAAACATACCGTTTTCGAATGCTGAGGTGGCCGACCATGTGTAAATCGGGTCCATGTAAAAATTTTTGACGTGGCTGACATATTACTATATTGATACCTATGTTTTTTATATTATTTTGAAAATTCCTAATTTAAATTCCTAATCCCTAAAATCCAGAGGAACTCCGCCGCCCCGTACTCCTTGCAAGCGAAGGCCGGGGAGCAAGCTCTGTTATTTCTTCTTTAAAGCGCCGATTAAATCGATGTAGTAGGTCATTTAAGGCCTTGGATTTGGTGCTGGACGCGAAATGGGCTCCAGCACGGTGCTGGGCCCATTCCCGGCCTTCAGATCAGAAGCCCTAATAATTATTAAGATCCGACGATCCGCCCATCTGAGGGTTAAATGGGGGTAGTTTTGTCATTAACACTAAAAACCAATATAAAGAAAAAAGGCGGCGGTACGGTTACAGCAGAAAGCAGTTTCCAATTTTTTAAAAAAAAGCCAGAGAGAGAGAGAGAGCAAGAGAGACAACGTGGAGAAGCCGACGGACGAGAGAGAGAACGCTGGAAAAGAGGACGGACGAACCGGAGAACCGGAGAAGACGACGAGCTTGAACGTGGAGAACCGAAAAAGACGTCGGGCTTGAACGTGGAGAACCGAATAAGACGACGGGCTTGAACGTGGAGAACCGGAGCACATTTTAAAGGTAAGTTTCATATGAGCTTCAACCTCTGGTTTATCCTCCGCTTACTAATGTTAGGGTTAGGGTTAGCGATTTGATTCAATAGTTTAGTGATCCTATGGTTTTGCTTCCTCTGTTTTGATGGTGTGTGTAAACGTTATTCGATGGTTTGTGTGACGTTGTTCGATGGTCCTTATGTTGTGATTGGATAGTTTGGATGTCATCCTCGTGCTTGTAGTGCTTGTAGTGATTCGATGGTATGGGTATTTGTAATTCGATGGTGTGATTTTTTGTAATTCGATGTTGTGCCTTTGTGTGATTCGATGGTCTGCATTAATTTAATGGTTTTGATATTTTTGATTCGATTGTTGATAATTGTGATTCGATAGCTTGAACATAACAGTTCATTGTTGCATGTGTTTTTGTGATGTAGATGGTAGGAACATATAGAATTCCAATGAGACCAAGCCTACTAATTGAGGTGAACAACCTCTTATTTGGATTAGAAACAATTGAAGGGTCTGCTGCACGTGTAAGGTTGATCAGAGAAGCTGGATTTGGATACTTGTTAGATACGATGGAGGATGACATGCGCCCTTCCAAGGTAGAAGAGTTTCTTGTTGAATGTCGGGCGGATGATGATTATTTGTATGTTACCCCAAATTTTGTGGAGAAGCTATACGGACTCCCTGCTAGGCGAATCGATGTTGACTTAAATCAACAAGAACGGAGCAAGTGTTGTGAACAAGTGTTGGGGAGATACCAGGTCAAGACTTCGAATCGGTCTTCTATTGAACTTAAAGATTTGAGAGAGGTGTTAATTGGGGATAGAGGATTAGTCTCGGACATAGATTGGTCCCAAATTTACATCCTTTATGGATTAGGGGTGTTTCTCGCTCCACAAGCAACCGACGTTGTCTCTGCTTGGTTCCATAACTTGATAAACCCATTGAAAGAAGCTGCCAAGTACAACTGGTGTAAGTATGTGGCAGACAGGGCAAATGATGGGTTTTACCATGCGATAACCAGCTCAGCGTCTAAAGTTAAATGCTCCGGGAATGTAAAACTGATGGTTCAATATCGCTTAGCTCAACTTCAGCAAGCTGAGCAAGTTCAGGGCGCGGATCAACGTGGGGATGCTAGGAACGACATGCCAAGATGGGAAGAAATGTCAACTTATCAGGTTATTAGTTACATACGTTTTTTATTTAAATACTTTTATATGTTTATTTTTTATATATGACCTGAATTCGTATGTTTATTTAAATCATAGCTAGAACGACGATTGGGTCGTGTACATTATCGTATTGAGATGCTGAATTCCGAAAAGCTCGCGATCATGAATGTGCTTGCAGATAGGGAGAGACGGGGGGAGAAAGAAGGAGTGGATGTGGAAGAAGACATTGTGGGAGAAATGTTGGTGAAGAAGATTTTGCGGAAGAACCTATTGCGAGAGAAGACGTTGCTGAAGAAGACGTTGCGGAAGACATTGATGTGATGGTAATAATTTATGAACTTTTTGCTGTGATTGTTTTTTGGATGGTTTCTGTTATTGTGTTCGATGGTGTGCTATGCTTGTTTTTGATGGTTTGGTCTTCTTATTTTTTGATGGTTTGGTCTTCTGTATTTCGGTGGTCTGCGGGTTAGTTTTTCGGTGGTCTGCGGGTTGTTTTCCGATGGTTTCACTGTGTTGTTTTGGTATGGCTTGCTGTGTTGTTTTTCGATGGTTTATTGTTTGGTTTTTGATGGTTTAGTGTTTTCTTTTTTGATTGTCTGATGTTTGGATTTTAGATGGTTTGTTGGTTGGTTGTTTGATGGTTTGGTGTTTTCTCTTTTGATTGTTTGATGTGTTTTTTGGTGGATGTAAAACAGGCTGCCCTGGGCCCGGTGGATGAAGCGCAAACACAATTGGAGGTTTGGTCTTTTTGTTTGTTGATGTTTTGGTCTTTTGTTTTTCAGTGGTCTGCGGGTTTGTTTTTCGATGGTTTCCCCGTGTTGTTTTTGTATGGTTTGCTGACCAAAATTTGATGTTTTTGGTGGATGTTAACAGGCTGCACCGGTGGACAAAGCCCAAACACAGTTGGACAACTCCTTACCCGATGAGGTGTTTATGACAATTTCAAGTATCGGGGATGATGCTATCCGTATGGCAAATAATGCTGATGCGGGCACGAGCAAGGTATGATTGGAGTTGTGAATTTTGAAATTCAGTCTAGGCATGTATATTAGTAGAATGTAGTAAACCATTAAACAACCATAGACCAAACCACTGAATAACGAACTGATCCACCATTGAATTACAAAAGACAGATTATTGAATCAAAATATTTGAAACTTGTGTTTTTGACCAAATTTTGTGTTGTTTTTGGTGGATGTGAATAGGCTGCCCTGGTGGATGATGTCCAGACACGATCGGAGGAGCACACTATCCTCAGATTGGGCTAGATTATTTAAGTCTATCGCCATACGCTTGCACTTTGCTTTTTTGTTCAATCTTCCCAACTCATTTGCACTCTTCCTCCTTCTTCTTGCTGTCCGTGGATTGTCCCTTATCTTTATAGCCGTGGCAATCTGGTGAGAAGATGATTGTTGCACTTCATCATTTACCTTGTTTGATTGCATTTGTCCTTGCCGCATTTTGTTTCTTGAATCAACAATGAGATCCTCCAAGAGTAAGATCTTCCCCTGGTCCAACGATGCTTCATCCACTAAGTCGAGAAGGTCACATTTTATCTTATTGACTCGTCGTTTGGTGTCGCTCGCTGATCCCGGAGTGACAGTAAGAGATGATGTATCTATTGCATCTCTTGCTAGTACCGTCCACCTTTTGAGAATGTATTGTTGAGGTAGCTCTCCAAATACTTCCTCCCCCAAGGTTCTTAGTGTGTCTATAACTCGGAGTATGTGTCGGCAAAACAACCCAGTAGCTTCTAATGACCGGCACGAGCACAAGAGTAAAAAATTTGCGCTGTGGATCTGCACCACTCGCTCATCCAACCTGACCAAAGTGTCTTTATTTGCATATTTATAGACATTGTAGTGTCGGATGTGATCTGCATAAGTAAACTATCGAATCCAATGTATCAGACCATCGAAAACACGAAAGGAACACCATCGAAAAAGAAACATCAGACCATCGAATAACATATCAGCAAACTGACCTGTGGGATTGTTGTTATCCATTTTTAGATCCATTCTGTATTCAACTGCAGCATCGTACTCCTCTTGAAATTGATCATACACGTAATGTGTGTAGATTTCTGCAGACCTAAGCAATGGGTTCAACCGGTTTTTGTTGTTGCGTAACTTATCCTTTGATTGAAAATCTGCCTTCTTTGTTTCGTGCCTCCGACCATCCAATAGATTGTTAAAATGCGTGAAAAACTGTAGAAAGTTGTGATCAGGTTGCAAATACCTCTTTATAAGGCTGTTGAAGGATTCCGCAACTTGTGTGGTGACCATTCCAGCCGTGAATTGCTGTTTAACCCATGCCGAAGACCATTTAGTCCTTAACTTGTAGATTCCCTTTAGCCACTTGTGTTCATCATTGTTGAAACATTCCTGTAACATTAGATTTCATGCTTGGCTGTATTCTTCATCGTTGTCTACTTCTTTTACCAAATAGTGGAACCAATCAGCCACCTTAGGTGTGTATAAACGGCTAAGGTTCTTCTTGGCATTTTCCAGTATATGCCACGTGCAAAGGCAGTGATACGTGGTCTTAAACTCTTCATTGATGGCATTGGCTATTGCTTGATCTTGGTCGGTGAAGATAGTTTTTGGTGCTTTGCCATCCATGCACCTTAAGAAGGTCTTGAACAACCATCTAAATGAATCTGTTGTCTCATCAAACAGGAGAGCTACACCAAAAACATAACTCATACGATGGTTGTCGTATCCAACGAACAGCCCTGCAAACCATTGAATCAGATAGTGTAAACCATCGAATCACAATATGCAGACCATCGAATCACAACACGCAAACTATCAAATCAGAATATGCAGACTATCGAATCACACTATGCAGACTATCGAATCACACTATGCAGACCATCGAATAACAGCATTCAGACCATCGAATAACAGCATATAGACCATCGAACAACCATGACATGCAAACCATTACTGGGAAAGGAAAACAGGCATACAGACCATCGAATAACAGAAAACAGACCATCCAAAAACAGCATATAGACCATCGAATAACAACATACAATCGGAAACAGTAATACCATACCATCGAATCACAAAAACAGCATACAAAAAAACAGCAGATGTAATGATTCAAACTACCAAAAAATCAGTAAGAGGTATGATTCATACCTAATGGACGATAATTTCTATTTGTTCGGAATGTTGTGTCAAAACAAATGGCATCTCCAAAACAATTATAGTCACTCCTCATCCTTCTATCAGCCCAAAAAATATTTGCTATCCGTTCTTCACTGTCCACTTCTACCTCATGAAAAAAATAGGGTTCATCGCACACCCTCATTCTGAAGTATTCAAGCAATGCTGTAGCTTCACCATGCCTCATCGATCTTTGTCTCTGTTTTCCAAGATGATTCTTCAAATCAGAGTGGAGGAAACCCAGATGTTCTCTGCCACTGGCATTCAATGCCATCAGTTCATAGGATGATCTAAGTGATATACCAGCATCACTGTTCATCTGGGCCACGTGTTGGTAGAGAGAGTTGATTGACCGGTTGGATCTATGCATATGGGAGCAATCGGCCGAGTGGAGCACGTGATCATTATGCTGCAGAACCCATTTATCTATGAGGAATGCTCCTTGCTCAAAGGAGTACTTGAAATAGATCATTGCCATGCAGCCAACTCGGGTCTCTTTTTGTGTGTAAGGGCAAGTATTTTCTTCCTTCGATTTCTTACTTGGCCGTCGAAATCCTTCCTTGTTGCACACAAGTTTGATGTAGAATATCATTTCCTTGCCATTTATCATCCTCGTTCTTTGATACCTACAACGCACACCAAAACCTTTTTGGTGTGCGTAAGATTCGTAGAACTCTTGTAGTTGTTCGGGTGTTTGAAACTGCATTTGTCTCCATATTTCTTCTCTCTCAAGGTGATCCCAATTCAGAACTGCAAACCATTGAACAAGAGCATACAGACCATCAAATAACAGCATGCAGACCATCGAATAACAGCATGCCGACCATCGAATAACAGCATGCAGACCATCGAATAACCACGACATGCAAACCATAACTGTGAAAGGAAAATAGGCATGCAGACCATCGAATAACAGCATGCAGACTATCAAATGACCACGACATGCAAACCATAACTGGGAAAGGAAAACAGGCATGTAGACCATTGAACAAGAGCATACAGACCATCAAATAACAGCATGCAGACTATCGAATAAAAACATGCAGACCATCGAATAACTACGACATACAAACCATAACTGGGAAAGTAAAACAGGCACACAGACCATCGAATAACAGCACACAGACCATCGAATAACAGCATGTAGACCATCGAATAACAGCATGCAGACCATCGAATAACCATGACATGCAAACCATAAATGGGAAAGGAAAATAGGCATGCAGACCATCGAATAACAGCATGCAGACCATCGAATAAACAGCATGCAGACCATCAAATAACCACGACATACAAACTATAACTGGGAAAGGAAAACAGGCTTGCAGATCATTGAACAAGAGCATACAGACCATCAAATAACAGCATGCAGACCATCGAATAACAGCATGCAGACCATTGACTGGGAAAACAGTCATGGAGACCATCGAATAACATCATGGAGACCATTGAATATCAGCATGCAGACCATCGAATAACATTATATGGACCATCGAATAACAATAACAAACAGCAGTTCGACAAACCTTCATTGGATCAAGAGCACGATTTATGGTAATTTCGAGATGAAATAGCATCATTGAGCTGATTTTTGACTTCTTTAACCGTCCTCTTGGTCGTGCTCTCTGTTGCTATTGTGTTTGCCAATGCCGTAACTGTCGTTGCCATCGTACTCTCTATGTCCATCGTTGCCGTCGCTAGTGTGCTCGCCGTCTCCACCGTAGGCGTCTCCACCATCGCCGTGTCTGCCGTTGCCGCCAACGTGCTCTCCGTCATCGTCGTCTCCGTGTCCGTCGTCGTCACCGTCACGAACGTGCTCTCCGTTGTCGTCGTCTCCGTCGTCGCCGTCTCTGCCGTCTCCGTTGCCAACGTGCTCTCTGTCCCCGTCGTTGTCGTGTCCATCGTCGCCGTCGCCGTCGCCATCTCCCCGAACCACAACGTGGTCTTTGGTTTTTCGTTATTAGCGGCAGTTATTTGGTTAAAAGCTGGGGGACGAGCTGGGGGAGATTCAAATTTGGGGAGTTTATATTGATTTCTTTTTCATTTGATTTTTTACCTTTTTTAATAGAATATTTGGGGGAGACGAACGATTATGCTCCCGCGTGTTATTGTCCAGCTTGGTGCTGGAGTCTACTATCCAGCTCCAAATCGGAACTCGTCATTTAAGTGCTTATCAGTTAATCAATAGGTTTTACCGAAGCTATTTTACACTTTGGTACCAAAATCCATGAAAGTCGAAAGTGTGTCCTCTCGTCGAAACGGGCAGCCGACGGTCAACCCATTTTCTAGAATCTAACCCACCACGACTATCAACGACCAAACTTCCCAGAGAAGGAGAAGATAAAACAACCCTGAACACAAAAATATGAACGGTGAGATATTATTTCCCCTCAATAATCATAGTTATCGTCTAATCTGTATTAATTAACAATGATGAAAAAAATATTCAACAATATTACCCTTTGAAATAAATAAAACAGGAATCAAATCAAGATGCCCCGTAATTTGGGTCAGATCCGTAGAGGTTGTGATAATCCTCGAGCTCCTCGTAGTACACATCCCAAACGCACCTCACGCAGGACTTCGCCGCTGGGGAACTCTCGGTCTAGGAACTGGATGTCGATCCGGGAGAGGTCAGGGAGGAGAAGGGGGCGGTTGCGAGAGGGAAGGGTGATGGGGCCCATTACGGTGTTAGTTTTCCGGCAAGCTAGAAGAGAGAGAGAGAGAGAGAGCGGTGGGTCCCAAAAGAGCAGATTTTTAATAATTTTTTTTAAAGGTATCGCGAAGCCTATATTAATAAAATAGCATTACAAGTTTACAACACATGAAAAGAAAGAACGGAAAAAGAAAATAAGAGAAACATACAATAGATAAAACCAGACCGTAGTCCACAGAGTGCCACGGGTGAGAACGATGGGTGATCGTAAAGTCAGGGGAACTAACGACCAAAGCGGAGATCTGCCGAGACAAACTACGGCTAATAACCACGAGACTACGTCAAAGATGCAACCTTGTGGGCTTATGAATGCTTACAGCATACACGCATAAAAGAGCCAAGATAGACCGAGGTCGACCAAGACAAAGTTTTCCACCTGCAACCATAGGAAAGGCATCGAAAATAGAATGGAACTCGTAACCAGCCAAGGCCGATTCAAGCGAGGGCGACTATAACAAAGCCAAAATTCGCAAAGACCACAAAACATGTGTGGCTTAACAAAATGGAGACAAGAAAGCATAGAAACAGAAATAAACATAGTCGACCGAGGGGGAGGTCGATGGTGACCAGCCCCCTAGAAGCACCGGCGAGTGCTCTAGACTAGCCGAAAGAGATGCCAGTCATAGAAGACCCCTGAGACGACCTAGAGGGCTAAGCAAGTGAACGGCAAGGCTGGGTCCCGCGGTAGGGTGGTGCGGGTGAATTGGTGATGGGCTGGCTAGAGTTTAGGCCCACTATTATGGTTGACAAGCAACCGTGGTATTGCCACCTTGAGGAGGGGGAGAGGAGGACGGAGTTCTAGCAATAGCGAGGATGAACTCCGACAGCGGCAAGCTCTGGCAGTCGCTAGAGTAAGTGATCGGATCTGTTGGTGGTGGTAGTGGTGGGCATCCATAGGGAAAAAGAAAAAACTTAAGAAAATTTGAAAAAGGGGAAAACTCTCTAAAGGGGGAGAGAGCTCCTCTAGGGAGAGAGTGGATGGTGGGTGATGGGTAAAGGATGGGGGGTAGAGGGTGGAGGATAAGGAATAGGTGCCCTAGTTTTTCTTGGAGAATGAGAAGAGTCTCCAACAAGAGAGAGGATACAGAGTTCAGTAATATAATGTATGGTTGAGTTTTTGTGTTAGAGGAGTGGGATGATTTTTACTAGTTGTTGTGGGAAAAATGTAATAGGGTGTCAAGGACGATCTCTTGACGGCTTAAAGGCTCGTCTCAAGATCGGCGCCCAATGAAAACAAACGTGATCAAACGACCACCACTATCTAATCGAAGTTAAGCTTCTCTAACCAGGCTTCAATGCCCGGCCAACCAAGCGCTAATGCCGAGCTTAAGAACTAAGATACAAAAAGGAAGCTTTGCACTTGATATATGATTTGTATGGTTGATTGTTGGATGATCCCGCTGCGTTTCCCAAGCGTCCTTTATATAAGCAAGAGACTCTGTCTCCTCCTCGCACTAGGACTCCATTTCCTTCTTGCACTCAGACTCTTCTAACGCTTATCTTCGTAGATGCTCACCCTTATCTGTGTGGAGTAGTTATCTTCAATTCACTAGGAATTATCTTCTCCGGTTAACTCAGAACCTGCATTTATCACCTTCTCCCTCAGAAAACTGACCGTGCAAGGTCTTTTGACACGGCTCATTAATGTCCAATGGGTGTCACCAGGCAAGGGTCATGACATTCTCCCTTTCGGAAGCTTCAAGTATCACTAGGCGAATTCATGGCACCCTTGGAACCTTAAGGTATCAATAGTTATGGTGTTGACACACTTCGCCTTTCGCAACCTCTGGGTGTCGCTAGACGAATTGTCAATACTCCTTGCCTTTCGAAAGCTTTAGATGTCGTTAGACACGGCGTTAACACCTTCTGCTTTTCAAAGGCTTTATACCTTGCCCCTTCAATAGGCCGAATACGCCTTGCTCACCTAAAGCTTGAAAATGGCTGAATATCTCCTTGCCCATCGAGAGGCCAAAGACGTCTTAACCATTAAGAGATCAAAATCAGCCTTTTAACTTCCCTATGTCAAGAGCTCCAATCCCCTTTTAGAGATAGTGACTCTTCACACCTCTTCCGAAAAGGAAAATGGTCCTCACACCTCTTCTTTCGAAAGGGAAAAAGGGTTCTCACAACCCTCCTTCCGTAAAGGAAAGTGACTCCTCATACCTCTCCTTCCAAAAGGGAAAATGACTCCTTACACCCCTCTTTCCGAAAAGGAAAATGGATCTTTACACCCCTCCTTCCAAAAAGGAAAGAGGGTCTTCACACCCCGCCTTTCGAAAGGGGTCCTCACACCCCTTCTTCTGAAAGGGAAAAAGGTCCTCACACCCCTTCCTCCAAAAGGGGAAAATGGTTCTCACACCCCTCCTTCCGTAATGGAAAGTGACCCCTCACACCCCTCCTTCCGAAAGGGAAAATGGGTCTTCATACCCCTCCTTCCGCAAAGAAAAGTACCTCCTCACACCCCTCCTTCCGAAAGGGAAATGGGTGTTCACACTCCTCCTTCTGAAAGAGAAAAGGGTCCTCACACCCCTTCCTCCGAAAGAGGAAAAGTGTTCTCACACCTCTCATTCTGCAAAGGAAAGTGACTCCTCACACCCCTCCTTCCGAAAGGAAAAATGGGTCTTCACACCCCTCTTTCTGCAAAGGAAAGTGCCTCCTCACACCCCTCTTTTCGAAAAAGAAATGGGTGTTCACACCCCTTCTTCCGAAAGGGAAAAGGGTCCTCAAACCCCTTCATTCGAAAGGGGAAAAGGGTTCTCACACCCCTCCTTCCGCAAAAGAAAGTGACTCCTCACACCCCTCTTTTCGAAAGGGAAAATGGATCTTCACACCCCTCCTTCCGCAAAGGAAAGTGCCTCCTTACACCCCTCCTTCCAAAAGGGAAATGGGTGTTCACACCCCTCCTTCCAAAAGGAGAAGAGGGTCTTCATACCTCTCGCTCTTCGAGAGCCTTAATTCAGCCGATTACGCCTTGGAACGGGTTGCTGAGTGTTGTCGATCCCCTTCTTAGATGGCAAAGTGTCAAGCTCCTTCAAGGGTAAATATCATCAGCCAAGTCACTCTTGGAAGGACAAATATCCACGGGGGTCACTCCAAGGAGGGTAAACTTTATCGGATAAGTCACTCTTGGAAAGACAAATATCTGCAGTGGTCACTCCAAGAAGAGTAAACTTTATCGGACAAGTCAGTCTTGGAAGGGCAAATATCCGTGGTGGTCACTCCAAGGAGGGTAAACTTTATCAGACAAGTCACCCTTGAAAGGGCAAATATCTATTTTAACCCTCAAAAGGGTATTTTTATTTTTTGCTTTAACAATGCCCCTTACATGATGACATTTCGAATCGTTCAAATGAGAAGGGTCACCATGTAATTTTAAAATATTGCCAATTACCTCTCTTATCACATTTCAAATTTCTTATGTGACTAGATCAAAATGCCCCTCTTTTTAACTTCATTATAAAAGAAGAGGGTTCAGTCACTTTCTCATTTTCTCACTTTCTCTACCAAAATCACCCAAGCTAACCTTGCACTCCCCTAGGCCGACCCCATTCTTCCTCTTGCCGAGTACTCCAATTTCAAAAAGTAAAGCCCTTCCAAGTTGCACCAAGGCCGAGGCCCGCAAGTCTCCTCTTGGCTGGCCAATTGAGCCAAGACCGAAGCATCTCCTTTCAAGCAGGTGTTTGACCCTCTTCTCGGGTGTGTATTCTCCTCTTTAGCTTGGGCTTTCTTCTCTTTGGCATTTATCTTCCTTGCCCCTTTATAGGCTTATGCTCTCCTCGTAGGAAGATATGTCTAACTTAAAGTGTTTTAGTGGTTGCACACTAGGTGTTTTAGTAGACTTGCTAATTTTTGGCAATTAATGAGTGAGGTTGGATCGTGCGCTTGCTCTAGGAAGGTATATTATAGATTGCTTTTTAGTAATTGTCCACCAAATGTTTGATGAAATGTATGCACCCTCCTTATAGCATGAGCTTGTGAAGTCTTGGTCTTTTGTGAGTGAAGGTGAATTGGGTGCATGCCCGAGGGTGCTACAAACAAGCTAATTGTTTAGGCCTTATTCGGATGAGAATTTTGCCATACCTCTTCTTAGGATAGACGACTTAAGAGTGCTTAACTACCTCTCCTAAGACCTTCGGCCGGCTATCTTGCTAAGGCAAAGATCTTGCCAAAGGCCCTTGACAACGTAGGACTTTAATCCTTTGATTAGGCTACCACCTTTGCCCTTCTTGTCGTTCTAACCCATGAGATCTTATGCCTACCTATTATACACATATTTTCGGCCAACTTTTCTGAGTAGGAGCCGTGTTTCTATATAGGTTCTGAATGGGTGATCGTGGTTACCCTTCTTCATCTCTCTTGTAAGTACCTTGGCCGAATCTTCTCTTAAGAAAGGGTTAGCTTCACTGTGCAGGATTGAGTCATTTGGCTCTTAAATTTAGGAGATGTACTTGCTCTATTTGTTCTTCGTTTTTGTGAAGTGTTTGACCGACCTTGTGAGGACCATATTTGTTAGGCTTATTTCAGCCTACTTTTGCCTTCTTGTAGGTGTCTTAAGCTATGATAGAGGAATTTATGACTAAGGTTCACTTAGTAGAAAAGGAGTATGGGGAGGCTATCAACAATATTCTCTTGTCCGATGCTTATCTATAGAGTCACCCTAGTATCAACCATGTTCCCGAGGTTCCTGGAAGGTAAGGGAACTTCATCCTTGGTCCGGTAGTTCGCAACATCATGCACTTGGCTAACCAAGATCTCATTGCTATTCACCCGGAAGATGCTCCACTCTTCCAAGGCAAAAAGAGGAACTTGAGTGGCTGGATCGAAGGGAAGTATTAGTGGCCTACCCACTCTAGCTATTTTCGATAAGGACCACGATTCTGATCCAGACAAAGATGAGGAGTTTGATATGTTTGAGCTGTCTCCCTTGATGAGGGAAGAGTTTTGGCCATACTTCTTGTCATTTAATTCTATGATGACCACTACTTCCGCCTAGAGGAGCATTTTGACTGTGGATGTACTAGAGGAAAGGTGATCATCGAGCCTACCATCCTCATTTTATGGCTCAGCAGTTCGGACTGGTGCAAGGTATTCTTTTTCCACCCATCTATCTCTTTCATAAGTTTGAGGGGGTTCGAAAGTCTGAAGTCCATCAGTGGCCCTTAGCTAAACAGGTGCAATGGGTGAGCACTTCTTCTATCTTGAGGAGTTTTTTAGCTATTTTCTATTCAGGGAGGCATTACAAGTTATTTTCTCCCATAGTAGACTGAGCTACCATACTGGACTCGCGATGCCAAAAAGCTTGGCGGCTTTTCCGCCTTCCTTTGGACAGGGATTAAGATGATAAGGTTACTAAGAAGTTCGAACCCATGGTGAATTGCAAAAGAGATCGATCAGGCCTAGTAAAGTCTCCCAAAATTTTAGTTTGTGGTGTTCCTGCCTTTTTAGAGAAAAATGGCTTTAACATCATGGTTGATTCGAGGCTTTCTTTTGGTGTTGAGCCTCCTCTAGGAGGTATGAATCTATCTTTGATGTATCGCTAATTTATTTGAGGCTCTCTTCTCATCTTTAACCTTTTAAACAAGTGTAGCCGATGAGCTGGCCTTCCAAGCCTCCGAGATAGCTCATTCATCTTCTTCTCTGATTGAGGTTGGTTATCCTTGCATTTTGTCTTTCGCTTCAACACTCATCCTGACATAATTGTTGCCTCTCGCAGGACCTTTTTGGTCATGATGGGTCCATCCCTCTGCTTGACAGACCTGAGTCTAGACGAGCATTGCCTCCTTGTCCTAGAGAGCCCGCACACAATGTAGGTAGTCTGTTTAATGTAACAGCCTCCCAGAAGGCTTCTGAGACCATTCTTACCTTGGTCTATGGAAAGTCCAGCTTGACTTCTACGACTTCTGTCATTCATGAGGCTGCTCATATAGACTCATCTGATGATAAGCTTGATCTAGTATGTCTCTCTGAACCCCTTTGCTTATTATTTAAAACACTAAAACTAACCACTCCTGCCACAGATTTAGGTCCCTTTCGAGACCTTCCTAGCCGCTGACTCTAGTGAAGCCATTACCACTCATTCTTCCATTTCGCAAGCTGCCCCTGATGAAGACTCTATGGTCTGGGAGCATATTGATATCTTGACTAGATTCATGGGTGGTACTCTTGAGACTAGCGATTTTGACCCCACAAAGGAGTTATCCTCGGTCGTGTGCAAGGCTGTGACCTTTTTTGAGTCTCGAGCGACAAATATGTCTTCTGCGAGGATTCGGGAGTTGACTTCCCTATTGAGTTAGGACTTCATTGGTCTTCTTGATAGGTAACTTCTCCTCTGATAAGCCTTCTTCTTTCACTTTGATTTATCCTTATCCTTTACTTGTGTATAGGTGCAAGCGTCATCAGAAGTACATTGAGGCATATTCCAACTCTACTCAAACTATTGTTGTCGAGATAAGGACCTTAGCTGAAGTAGAGAGGAATACGAAGCTTCAATATGACGAGCTCCTCTCTTTCAAGGGAAAGATGGATTCGAGGAAAGAAGAGATCCAGTCTTGTAAAGCAGAGGAGGTGCGTATCTGGGTGGAGCTAGCTCATCTCTAGGCAAAGCTAGCCTGTGTAGAGACTAGAAAACCTGAAGCACAGTCTAAGCTAGCTGAAGAGAGAAAGCAAGGGAAGGTCTTAAACAAAGCCTTGGGGGACTACAAGGCTGATGTTCATGCCAAGTCCATTGCTAGCGTTCATCATTCACAAGCCAGACTCAAAGAGTTGGAGGACTCGCATGCCTTTGAGAAGAAATCATCGGAGGAGGCTTTCACCCTTGTGACAGAGGCTATTACCTACTTCTGCAGCCAGCTTGATAGCTAAGATGTTAGCCAGATCTTACACCGTTGGACAGGTCTTTTTGGTATTTTGATTGTAGGCTTGACTTAAGACTCTTCTATTGCCTACACGATTTACCCTCTCGGTTTCCTTCTTATTAGCTATTTGTTTCTGATTAAAGTTGGGATTAAGGCCAAGGTTGGCTGAGCTGCAACAATGATATTCAGGTTAGGGTCGACCTATTCTAGGACAATCAAGTCAGATATGACCCTAAGCTTGGTCGGCCTTGGAAGGCCGTTAAAAAATTATCTTTATTTCAAAAATGATCAAGTTCTTAAAGTCGAAAATGGCTATTACAAAACAATTATCAATATCGTTAAAGTTTCCTACATCGCACTAGAGTAGATGCCT
Source organism: Hypericum perforatum (assembly GCA_012979155.1). Lineage (NCBI taxonomy): Eukaryota > Viridiplantae > Streptophyta > Magnoliopsida > Malpighiales > Hypericaceae > Hypericum > Hypericum perforatum. The sequence continues at coordinate 13,607 of SOPF01024489.1, read as the reverse complement.
TAAAGTCTTGATTATATCTCTCGTTGATGTTCTTGAGCATATCCTTCGAATAAGCTATCATTTACTCATTCCCATATGCTAGGTCGATAGGTCTTTAGGTATAGCTCGTTGATAGAGTGCTCATGTACTTCACTATTGATATCTGTGAGCTGATAGGATCTATTCTAGAGTATGTCATGTACTTCAAAAGGTCCTTTCCAATTGGGAGACCATTTTCCTAGCTCGGGATCCTTGCGACCTGGTGGAAGTACCACTCGCCATACCAAGTCACCCCTCTTAAAGTACTTCTCTCAGACCCTTTTATTGTAGCCCCTCTCCATTGCCCTCTTTTGCTATAGGATGGCATATAATGCCTTAAGCCTTATCTGAGGGAGGTCTTCAAAGGTAGCTAACATCGATGAGTCATAGTCCAAAGTGGACATATGCATTTGCTTGGCTCTTCTTAGCGACTGTACCGTTAGCTCCAAAGGTATCATGGCATTGTGTCCATAGGTTAGAGCAAAAGGAGTTGTGCCTGTTGCCCCTTTTTTTGCTATACAAAATGCCCAAAGAGCCTTTGACAGGACTAGGTACCAAGTTCGAGGTTTTTCTCTTACGAACTTCTCTATACAAGCCTTTAGCATCTTGTTAGTTGCTTCAGCCTGGCCATTCCCCTATGCATAATAAGGGGTTGAATGGGTGATCTTAAAGCCCATATCTTTCGCAAAGCTCTGAATATCTTCCCCGGTGAATATAGTGGCTTGATCTGTCATGATGGTCTCGGGTATCCCGAACCTATGTATGATATGTTCTTTAAAGAATTGAATGATCATTTCTTGATTCACCACTTTCATGGGGATAGCTTCTACCCACTTGGTAAAGTAATTAGTTTCCACGATGATGAAGGAATGACCTTTGGTTGAGGCCAGGTGGATCTTTCTAATCACGTCTACAGCCCATCTTCTAAATAGCCAAGGTTTCACCACAAGGTAAAGTTGGTTGGGGTGTGCTACACTAGTCCGTGCCTTTGACACTCTTGACACCCTTTGGCATATTTTATACAGTCTTTTGCCATCCACGGCCAAAAGTAGTCGTAACAATGCATCAACCATCTCATCTTGATGCCTGATTGGTATGTTTTTCTCAAATGTCTTTGTGAACCTCCGTCATGGCTAACATAGCTTCTTGGGGGCTAGGATAGGTTAAGAGCAATCCATCTATAGTCCTTTGATAGAGTGTATCATTGATGAACTCAAAGCAAAGGGCCTTTACCTTTAAGGACTTGTCAGAGCATGAGCTCGAGTCTTTGAAGTAATTGACATACTCTTGCCTCCAGTCTTGATCAAGCTAGAGGAAGCCAATCTCCATTGTTGGAGCCAAGTCAGCTAACACTTTGGTCGCCCTAATCTTAACTGATACTATATCAAACCTTGTAAATGTGCGAAAGCCGGATTTGGCCTATGCGAGCTTGTTGGCTCTAAAGTTCTTGGTCTGGTTCATAAATTCAATGATGGCATCTTCGAAGTCTTTCGATAGCTCTCTAGCTACTTCACAATACTCTTTGAATCCTTCGCGTCCATACTTGAACTCCCCTATGACTTAATTGATAACTAGCATAGAGTCTCCAAACACCCAGACATTTTCATCCCCGAGGTCTCTTAGGGCGAGTAGGCCTAATAATAGGACTTCATACTCAGCCTGGTTATTGGTATAAAGGAAGTCAAGTAGGAAAGATGCCCTTGTCTTTACCCTATTTGGGGACTTAATAACGAAGCTGGCTCCAGCATATTTCTTAGTCTGCGAGCCATCAAACCATAGTGACCAATGTTTTTTAGTCACTAATCTAAAGTCCACCATGGTGTCGGCAGGTATATCTACGCACGGGAGATCTGCTAGAAAATCGGCCAGTGTTTAGCCTTTCACTACCCTCTGAGGGATAAAAGTGAGGTTGAATTCGACTAATGCTAGTTCCCATTTGCCAACTCTTCCTCTCATGATTAGTCCAGTGAGTAGGTATTTGATGACATTGGTCTAGGCAATCACCTTTACTTTAATAGGGAGAAGGTAGTATCTCAGCTTCCTACAAGCAAAGAAGAAGCACAAGCATAGCTTCTCCATAAGGGAATATCTTGTCTCGGCTCCTAGCAGGGATCGACTTAGGTAGTAGACTGCTTGCTCTTTCTGTTCTTCATTCTCTTGGACTAGCAAGCATCCTATTGAGTCGTGGGCAGCTGATAGATATAGGAGAAGTGGTCATCCTGGTGTTGGGGGAGAGACTACGGGAGGGAATGACAAGTAGTCCTTTAGGTCATCAAAGACTTGCTGGTATTTTTCTTCCCATATGAATTCACCCCTTTTTAGCTTGAGTAAGTTGGTGAACAACTGTGTACGGCCTGCCGTGTTAGATATGAACTGGCATAAGAAGTTAATTTGGCCCAGGAAGCGCTGCAGATCCTTCTTGTTCCAAAGGGGTTGAGCTTGTTGGATAGCTCTCACTTTATTTTCGTCTATCTCAATTCCTTTTTTGTGGACAAGGAAACCTAAAAAGTTGCATGCTGAGACACCAAAGGCACACTTCAGAGGGTTCATCTTGAGCTGGTGCTTGCATATTCTTTCGAATGACTTCCTCAAGTGATCGACACATTCGAAGATCCCTATGGACCCAAGATAATGAAAAGTTGTTTTATGTATGTCTTCTTCTACTAGATAGATTTGGTTGTATCCCGAGTGGCCGTCCATGAAGCTTAAAACTTCATGTCCAGTAGCTACGTCAACTATCAGCTATAGGCATTTGATACTCATCTTTTAGGGTAGCATCATTTAAGTTTCAAAAGTCAATACACACTTGGATCTTGCCATTTTCTTGATTACAGGTACAATGTTAGATAGCCACTCAACATAATTGGCTTTTCTAATGAAGCCGGCACTAAGTAGTCTATCAATCTCTATCTTGACTTTCTCTACTACCTCTGGCATCATCCTACGCATTGGGTGTTAGTAGGGCCGGAAACCTGGCCTTATTGGAAGTCGATGCTCAATGAGCTATCTATCTAGACCTGGTATTTCATCATAGTTCCAAGCAAAGTAATCTTGGTACTCATTCAATAGCTCTATCAAGTCTTCTTTAAAGTCTCTAGAGAGCCGTTCACTGATGAATATAGGCCGGCTTCTCTTTTCTGAGTGAAGTAATACCTCTTTTAAGGGGTCCATCACTTTGGCCTTAGCATCATCTAATTTGCTTGGGGCCGGATGGAGGTTGTTCATCTTCAGTATCTCTATGGGGTCTTGGTCATCGTCTTCAAAGACAAATTTGATCGCTTTATACTGCAACAAGGCGTAAACCTCTGACCGCCTTGTATGTCCTTCTTCTCTTTCTTTAGTCTCGAAAGGTAAGTCTAAGGGCTTGTCTTTTGAGTATGGCTTCTGGGGGTTGATCGAGTAAGGGAATCTCTCATATGACCGAGCTTACATAGCCAACAACCTGCTCCCCCTCATTCTACCATGTGAGGGTAGTTGGCATAATGGACCCATCATAGAAGGCCGCCTTACTCTATTCCAACAAGAATAACGAGTTGACTCCTAATTTACTAACTGAACCTTCGTCTTCTCCTGACTAACTGACTGTCACCCAGGGCATAAGGGGCATGATAACTTGTCAATTGTTTCAAATTTACTATCAGACGGAACGGCAGCTACTTGAAATAGATTTTCATCGACAGCTACAACCTTTACCTTTCTATTTGGTTTTCATTGGATCATGAATTGGTGGAGGGAGGATGGGATGACCTGGCTTGAGTAGATCCAATCCCTTCCAAGGAGGCCGTTGTAGGATGTCTTGGTCTCGATCACATAGAAAGGAACTTTATGAGTCATGGACCCAACTATAACTTTGGCGACTGGCTTTGCCTGCAAAGTCGATTATCATCATATCTATCAGGCCTAGCTTCTCATTTTGCTTCCCTAGCTTCTTCAGTAATGCATAGGGGATGATGTTCATGACTACCATATTGTCAACAAGGATCCTATTGATAGGCTTACCGAAGATGTGAGCCGAGATGTATAATAGCTTAAGGTATTCACACATCTTCTTGGTTGGCCTAGCTATTGTCACAGTGTCATTGAACTCTTCCACTGCTGGGATTGCCAAGGCCTTGTCTCCAATCTCTAGTTCCACAAAGTGTTCCTCGATTATGTCTCCATTGAGGTAGCTAGGCTTTCCTTCTTTCGGCTCGAATCTGGCCAGTAAGGTGAAGACCATAATGATCTCTAGATCTTGCTCTCCTTCACTTAGATCGGCTTCATTCATACTATCTTTGAGTACTAGCCTTTCATCTTCTTGTTCCTCTTTTATGCATGCCCTTACTTGCATCCTCATATTTTCTTCTTCAGTGAGGGGAGCATCATATAACTTTTTATTATCTTCCTCATCTACGCTAGGTAGACTTATCTTGTCTTCTTCATCTATCTTGGGGAAGATGTATAGCCTTAGCTTCTCAAAGTTTTCCATCTTAAGTGTGTAACTTGTTGCTGCCTTCTTCTTACCCCTATCAAGGAGTAGCTCTTCAGTTGGTTTCTCTTCAGAAGGACCCTCAACCTTGCTTTTGGGTATTTATCTCTTTATGCTTTGGTTCTTCGGGTCTTATGTCAATCTTCTCTTCTGATAATATCTCTCTTGTCAGACCCGCTGCCTAGTGTTCTATTACTACTGTGTTTTGACATCTTCTATTGAACAAGGTTGATGTCGTCATTATGGATTGGTCGGCTTTGCCTAGGAGCCATGTTAGGTTGTAGTACGGGCAAATTTAGAAGAGCCTCTTACTCCCTGAGTCTAGCATTGTGGCCTTCTAACAACCTCTCAAGGTCCTTAGTGATCTGCCTTTGTGCTTGAACTTTCCTTTGAGACATCGCTTTTAAGTCTTTGTGATGGTCTCTAGTAGGGAAGGTTCTGACAAGGGCCTCTTTGCTCTAATTTTATTGGAGGGGATGAGTTTTGGGAAGTGAATTTAGATATCTCTTAGTTTTCCTGGCAAGTTGGTTCAAGCTCGACGAAGTGTACTCGAAGAATTTTCAAGTTTCATAAAGTGGGTTGATCAATTTTGGACAGACTAATATTTGGTTAGTTAAAAAGTCATAACTTCCTCAATTTTGCTCCAAATGATGCAAGTGAGTAGGATTCAGAAACTAAACACATAGACCTACAACTTAGCTGTCTACGAGTTTGGACAGAAGTGGATGAAAATGAGTGAAAGAAACTATTGCTTGAGAAGTTGTTGGATGATTTGGCTAGTTTGACCTTTGAGTAATTAAATGGTCATAACTTCTTCAATAGGGTTTCAAATTGTGAAATTCTAACTGATTTGGAAACTACACACCATAAGAAACAAAAAGCTTAATTATCAATTTGGACAAAAACTAAAGAAATACTGCAATCCTTAAGCTGCTTATTTCTGGAGTGCTGTGATTGGATCCCAACTCCTTTGTTTGTTTCTTTGTATTAGTTGAAGAGGTAGCTTGATTGCTATTGACCTCACCCACCTCTTCATATATATCAGAGGCTTTCCTTGAAGAGGTAGAAAGCTAAACACCTTGGTCATAAAATGAAACTTAAGAGAAAGAAGAGAGAGTGTTAGAGGAAAGAGGAAGAAGCAAATAGCTGAAGAAAGATCGACTCGCTAAGTCCTTTTTCAATCCAATTCAAACCTTGTGGTTGTCAATAGAATTATAGAGGAGGAAGAGAGATTTTTAATGGTATATCATACTTGTTATTTGGATCAAGGAGTCATCGGGAAATCGGTTTTGAACTGTAAGCAACTACTGTGGTTACCTCATAATATTTGGATTTAATCGAATTCTCTCAACCGTTTTATTTTCTACTGTTTCAAAACTACTCTATCAGTCCCTACTATTTAAAATAGCCTAGACGTTTAGTCCCTAGTGGGTCAACTGCTGATGTCATCAATCAACATAAATTTTTTTAGGGAAAATTAGGCTAAAGTCCCTATACTTTGGGGATTCAACCGTTTTAGTCCCTACTATTTCAAAACTACTCTTTCAGTCTCCACTATACAAAATAACATAGATGTTTAATCCCTCAAGAGTCAACCACTGATGTCAGTAATCAACATAAAATTTTTTTAAGACTATTATACCCTTCTTTTGAATCTAACCTAACCGACTCGACTCGACCTAACCGACCTAACTGACCCAACCATCCTCTCCTGTCACTGCGATGAGGGCCTTGTCCGGTGCCGCTGCGAGAACTCCGCTTTGCTCGGGGAGTGTAAGAACATCAACCTCCCCGACGTCGTTGTTGATCTCCCCACCTCACCGACATTGTCAGTAGTCAAATTTTCAATTCTTTATTCAAAATTCAATTTTGTTCCCGACGTTCATGGAGGTCGAGAGGGAAGAAGTACCATCAGTTTCGAGGAGTTAGAGGGCCTCTGCTTGAGACGTTCATAAAGGGAAACAACGGCGTCAGTGGTGGAGGCGTGCCTCTCCTTTGAGCTATGTTACCATCGACGACAACGACAAGCTCATTTCTCCTTTTACTTATTAATTTTGTAATCGTCTAATTCACATTGGTTAATAAGAAATTGGATTGGGTGCAAAATTATATTTTTTTCTAAACTCTGGAACGATATTTTTGAAAAAAAATCAAAAATTACGGAATCAATGTAAAGAATATTTCTACACGAGTTAGTATCGCATAAAAATATCAATATTACAAAAATAAAAAAAATATACGCATATTAGGGGTTTTTTCCAAAAGTCAAAAAACTATGGGATAAAAATAAATAAAAACTCACACAGACTGATATCATGTAAAAAATGTCGATATTCTAAAATATAAAAAATATAAAAAATAAAAATACATATGCCAGTATCGCATAAAAGAAATATCGGTATTGCATGAAGAAAATGATGATGTCGCATGATGAAATGTCAGCACGATCTGCCAAAATAATAAGAAAATACAAAAAAAATATACAAATGTTGATATTGAATAAAAAAAAATATTGATATTATACAAAAAATGTGTGTATTGCATAAAGAAAATATCACCGCAATTCACATTTATTATCTATTGAGACCAAACTCATCCGCTCTATGGGAAATGATTTCACCATGATTTCCTGTCACATACGACAGTGGCATCTCAAATTTAAATTGTCGGTCATATTTTTCATATAATTTACTGACTAAAAAATATGGTGTTTTGTTAAATTGACTATCAATACATAATAGAAATACGGCACACGTTAAATGCTGATAGTATGGAGTCTTGCAGATACAGACATAAATCTTTACTTAAATTCGTTTGAAGTCTGAACAGCCAAATTATAAATTAGTTTCTTTGGCTGGAAAACAAAATATAAATTAATATCATAACACAAGTACTTGGCAAGGAGAGTCTTTCCACAATTTGAATTTTTTGGCTTGATTATAAATTAGTCGAAAAAAATTGAAAAATACAATTTCAATAACCAGTTGAATAGTGAAATATATATAATAATAATAATTAATGAGACATTACCAAATACTCTTTGTACATCACATAAAAGAGAAACTGATACATGTTGCATAATACACTCATTTATCATATGTAACCTATCAAAATGTCGAGCGAACACACTGTATCATCTTTTATCTTATATGATCATAAAAGTACATCATGCAAGAGACGTTATTAGTTAATCTGATCAATTCAGTTTAGCATACAATGAATTGCCTACGGTTATTAAATTGGTGGGTTGAATTATTGTGTATTCTTTCGAATTATAATAAAATCAGAAAAATTATTATTATAAGTTGAGTTTAACATTAGAATTAGATTAGATCGATTTACTAGCTATATCAGAGAAGATGAGGGAATACCAGATAGCTACATCCTCGTACATTATACAAATAAATTATGCATTCATTAGCTATGGTAATATATTATTATTGATAATAAAATATTTAACAGTCAGAAAAAGAGTACGACCTTTTATTTGCTCTCTAAATTTTACTGAGAGTTTCAGCTGAATCCAATGCTTTTGCTATGTACGAGTTCGTCCAAATCAAACTCGGAGGCTTGTTGTTCCACTGATTCTTCGTCGAAAAACAAATATCTTCCATGGAAAGAACGGACATTAATTGTGCGACTTTCTTGATGGTTAATATAGGAAGCCATAACTTTTCCAGACTAATTAATTTATTGTCACTTTTTCTTCCGTGGCAAATAAAAGTAACGGAGAGTTTTGGATAGCTGTCGTATGTTCTTTTGATATATAAACTTTGGTATGAACATTGTATGGCTCTATTTTGAGCGGCTCTTTCGTCTCTCTTTACGAAAGAAGTATATTTACAGCTCTCCACCATTCCACCATTAAATGCTATTGCACCCTCTCAACACGCCCAGCAATAACTCTTTCGGCTGCCACTCTGATCCCACTCTTCCTCTCCATTGCTTTCTTTCTCATTCCCTCTCTTCCCCTTCTTCTCTTCTTTTACTTTTTTTTTTATTTTTTCTCCCTCTAAATTTTACCCTTCCTTCCAACTCTCTCCTAACCGTATATATAAAATCTGGAACCCCACGAGGACTGTTAGCTTTTGAAGACTCGTCTAGAGGTCAGGTAATTTTTTAGATATTTTTAATCATAATTCATAACCATCTCCAACTCCAAGATCAATGCTCAGAACCCTCTGGTGCTTTACTTTGTTATTAGGGTTTCTCTCTGGTTCCAGTTTTGGCAAGTAAAAGTTCCTTTATTGGAGTCTCCCACATAGACTCACAACTGTCTGTACATTCCATATATATATTTTTTTTTTCTCTTTGAAAAATGTAAAGTCTCAATTTTGACTCTACCTTCCTTATTTTCAACCATTTTGCTTTTTTTTGTGTGTCGGATTTATATAGAGGATATGAAAGAGGAGGAGGGAAAAAAATAGCTGGATTCGCTGGATCGTAGTCGAGCGTTACTGATACTTAAAATCTTGTACTCTTAGGTGGACGGGAAGGATCAGACAGATTTTTTTTCTCAGAAAAAAGGCCGTATCTTTTTTTACTAATCCAGTATCGAGCCGTATCTAAATTGTCTAATTGTTGTCTTGTAATAGGCTATATATCCCTTCCCCTTTATCTTTTTTCTTGCTTTTTACATAGACAACCTAGAGAGAGAGAAAAAAAAATGAGGTAGCCCATAAATTAATTAAATATATTGCATAAGAATTAAGAATTGTATTAGTCCATTAAGAAGAGGCCTTAGGTTTTGTGGGATTGTGAATCGTATGCCAGTAGGAGTGATGGTCCCGGCGAGAAGTATGCCACCGCTGACGTCTATGGTTGATCAGGGGAACGGAAATGTTGGTGCGTTCGGATCATCTTCAGGTCTCTCTCTTGGTCAGGTGAAGAAAAAAATTATTATCTTTTTTGTCAATTTATTTTATATTCCTTAGAATTCTCTAGTTTTGTGTAATTTACATGGTCTTTTACTGAGAAAGAGACGTCATTAGAGATCACAAACCAATTGTTCTTAGTGTGAAGACTAATTCGCTATTTTAAGTAAAATCCTTTCTCGGTATTTTGAAAAGTGTGAAGTCTTTTTCTTTGCCAAGATAGAAAAGAGAGGGACTTCACAAGATCAGTCTTTATGTTTTCTGCTTTGTATTCTCGAGATTTGGGTCAATAGTTTTTGTTTTTTTAAATGTGAACATTTACACTGAATTATCTTTCACAGATCAAAATTTTGGTCTTCTATCAAATATGTATGTCTTGCTATGAGACAAATGGTCTTTGGCTATAAGAGAAGAATCAGAAGGTTCAATTTATGGCGGTTATAATAACTGGCATTCTACTGTTTTTTTTTTAATTAGGAATATAATATTCATTGCCCTTCTAAATTATTTCTTGTGAAAAAGAGTTCTTAAAGATGTGTTGATGCTTTTCTAGCAAAACCTGATGGACGGCCTGCATCACCTTGAAATGGCTCAGAATACATCGGAGGGCGACATCCGCCGGACAAGAGAGGACGAGTTTGACACCGACAATAGGTCCGGCAGCGAGAACCAGGAAGGTGCCTCCGGCGATGATCAAGATCAACGGCCTAATAAGAAGAAGAAGAAGCGTTACCATCGTCATACTCAGCACCAGATCCAAGAAATGGAAGCGTACGTCGCATTTCCATATTTTAATATATTTTTTATTCGTAAAACATTTATTAATGCTCCAAATAATAATTAGTTCACAGTACCCAAAATGCAACTTTGCATGCAAATCACCTTCTTATTGCTGGGTTTTGAATATTTTTTTAGAGGGGAGATGCTTACGATAAGACCACGACTTTTTAAGGAACTCAGAGTTTTTTTTATCAATTGTACTAATTCTCATTGGTTATGTGTTTTCCTTTTTCATTTCTTTTTTTGGTAAAAGTTGAACTCTATTTAGGTCTTAGTAAGGTTGAACCTAAGATCTCTTTAAGTAAATTTAGTTTCTTACAGTTTGTGTTTTTATTAATAGGATGGTCACCTTTGCCGATTGTGGCTGAGACCAGTGTTCAAGGATTTGCTATTGCATTAAATTTTACCAAAATGTTATAATAACTGTTTTTCTAATGAATTTTGATTTTTTTTCCTCTTCAATTTGTGCCTGGATTCAGCTTCTTCAAAGAGTGTCCACACCCAGATGATAAGCAGAGGAAGGAACTGAGCCGTGAGTTAGGGCTACAGCCCTTGCAAGTCAAATTTTGGTTCCAAAACAAGCGCACCCAGATGAAGGTATTACAACGAACATGATGTTTATAAAGAAACATAATTATTTGGCTAAAAATCTTAATTACTAGCTATATTTTCCCGTTTCCTATTAAGAAAAGAGCGGTTAAAATAATTTGTGCTTCCCACCAAGGACAATACAAATTTACCTAATTTGTTAATTTACATAATAGTTTTCTTTATCCGATTTCTTTGTTTTTTCGAAACTATCTGAGATTTGAACAGTCAATCATTTTTATTTCTTTAGTCAATTGCTTATGTTACCCTTTTGGTTTCCACTATTTATTATTTCAGACCCAAAATGAGAGACATGAAAACACACAGCTTCGAATAGAGAACGAAAGGCTGAGAGCTGACAGCATGAGGTTAAGGGAAGCCCTTCATAACTCCTCCTGTCCGAACTGCGGCGGACCTACGGCTGTCGGAGAGATGTCCTTCGACGAGCATCATCTCAGACTTGAAAACGCCAGACTACGAGAAGAGGTAAAAAACAATTTACAATTCCTTTATCCAATCTTTTTCAAAAGATATTATTAATAAATACAATAACTAGTGGATCTAAACATTTATTAGTAATATAACTGGCCCAATTTAACTTTATGTATCCAAGTGGCCAAATTACCATAGAATATACGCATCAGCAAGAAAATCAAGTGGATCATTTGATATAAATTGATGCTGATCTTTCTTAAACAATCCTATTTACTGCGTCAATTAATATATACTGTCAGGATAATTTATTTGATTATATATGTATGCTTTTATTACTAATATTACCATGATCTCTTTATTTAAAGAAGTTCTTTTGTTGATAGATTGACCGCATCTCCTCAATAGCTGCACAATACGTGGGGAAGCCCGTAGTAAACTATCCGTTGCTCTCCAGTCCTATCGCCCCGCCTCGCCCGCTCGATCTTGGCATCGGAAACTATGGCGGGCAGCCGGGAATTGGGGGGGAAATGTACGTCCCTGGAGACCTCATTCGATCGATAAATGCGCCTACTGAGGTTGACAAGCCAATGATAATTGAGCTAGCCGTTGCGGCCATGGAGGAACTGGTCCGGATGGCTCAGATGGGTGAGCCCCTGTGGGTGAACAGCTCGGATGGATCAACACAAGTACTAAACGAAGAAGAGTACCTCCGGACATTTCCTTGCGCAATAGGCCCAAAACCTCCTGGATATAGGTCCGAGGCATCGAGGGAATCAGCGGTCGTTATCATGAACCACATTAATCTGGTGGAGTATCTTATGGACGCAGTAAGTGATCATAATTTAAGAATCCGAAAGCAGTTGCAAGTCGCATTATTCGATAATGTAGATGTTACTGAACCTCTGTGATGATTTCAGAATCAATGGTCGATCTTGTTTTTGGGTCTCGTAGCAAGGGCCGTTACTTTGGAAGTACTATCTACTGGAGTAGCAGGGAACTACAATGGAGCTCTTCAAGTGGTAACACATCGCATTTATAGTGTATTCGAACAATGAAGTTGGCGATTCAAACTTATTCTTCGCATTTGATATTGCAGATGACATCTGAGATTCAGTTGCCCACTCCACTAGTTGCCGGTCGAGAGAGTTACTACGCAAGGTATTGCAAGCAACATGGTGACGGGATTTGGGTAGTCGTCGATGTCTCCTTGGAACATTTAAAGCCAAGTCCTGCAGCTACATCTCGTAGGAGGCCGTCGGGGTGTATCATACAAGAAATGCCGAACGGATACTCGAAGGTAATTGACCATATCCGAAAATTACTGTCCCATTGTGATAATGTGCCAAGTGATTGAGGTCTTAATTTCTAGCTCCACAGGTTACTTGGGTGGAGCATGTGGAGGTGGAAGATGGACCAGGCATCCACAATTTGTACAGACAGTTGGTTGCCTCGGGCCACGCTTTCGGTGCAAAACGCTGGGTCACAACCTTGGACAGGCAGAGTGAGCGGCTCGCAAGCGCAATGGCAACCAGCATCCCCGCAGCAGAGATGGGAGGTACGATAGATTACATTAAATGTTTTGATTAGATACAGAAATTTTAACGACAACGCTCGGTCCTATATTCGGGAAATTGGCAGTGATTACTAATGAGGAAGGGAGGAGGAGCATGTTGAAGCTGGCAGAGAGGATGGTGATAAGCTTTTGTTCCGGAGTGGGTGGTTCCACTGCCCAAAACTGGACATTACTCACTGAAACTGGATACGGCGATGTCAGGGTGATGACCAGAAAGAGCATCGACGACCCAGGGAAGCCTCCCGGTATCGTTCTTACTGCCGCAACTTCCTTTTGGCTTCCCGTTCCTCCGAAACGGGCCTTCGATTTCCTCCGCGATGAGAATTCTCGTACTGAGGTACACATGGTAAATGTGATCAATATTTATATACTTGAGCTCGTGATATCACAATCTAAATATTGATTGCAGTGGGATATCCTATCAAATGGTGGAGTTGTTCAAGAAATGGCTCACATTGTCAACGGGCGGGACACAGGCAATTGCGTATCCCTGCTTCGTGTAAATGTAAATCACTTCAGATTGCTGATCCTAGCATATGCTTTTAAATGCTTTTGTTTTTAGCATATTATTGAGCATTTACTCGTGTTATCAGAGTTCAAATTCAAGCCAAAGCAACATGCTGATTCTGCAAGAGAGCAGCATCGATCCCGTCAGCTCTTACGTAATCTACGCCCCAGTAGACATCGTCGCAATGAACGTAGTCCTCAATGGCGGCGATCCAGAATACGTTGCCTTGCTTCCGTCCGGATTCGCCATTCTTCCTGACGGAACAAGCGGTCTTGGGACTGGCCTCACTGCTGATCACTCCGGGGGGTCACTTCTAACTGTGGCTTTCCAGATATTGGTCGACTCCGTCCCAACGGCGAAGCT
>SOPF01024474.1:749-16107 GCA_012979155.1 Hypericum perforatum | reverse complement strand
GTTCCTAACAGTGAGGTGATGATTCAAAATATGGAAAGATGTCTTGAGAGAATTGGAGTACTAGCATGTGGAGTAGTTGAAGACCAAAAATATTTCAACTCCACCAATTGCAAGACTAAGATTGATACAGCCGTACATGAATCGGCTATATCTATGCAGTATTATAACCCTCCTACTTGGAAAAGCAAACAAACGGCTAGTCCACAGTAGGCCGACACCACAATCATCAATAAGAAAGAGTCATTTTTACCATCATGCAGCGTAAATGAACTTGAAGATCAAAGATATGTTGACTCACATGGTTACAAGACTGAAGTTGACACAGTGGTGCATGAATCGCCAGAGTCCATCCAACGTTTTATTCCAGCTGTCAAAGAGGTTGGCGAAATGAGTAGTTTGCAGTTGGCCGATACCACAGTTAGTGAGAAAGAAGTGTCATCTATCGCCGATACTACAGCCATTGAGTTTGTAATGTCCATAATTGAGGAGAAGAAAGAGGCATTTCCAACACAAGGAATTCTTGGACCTCCATCGTCTTTCAAGATCTTTGGATCTTCTTTTACTAAGAGAATTTTAGGGTCTCCGCCAAGTCACATGTTACTGAAGTCCACATCATATTTGCCCAATTATGTCTTAGCTCAACATAAAGATGCAAGGGAGAAAGTTCACTTTAATGATGAAAATTCTATCTCACCCGGGGGGCATGAAGAGCACTGCAACATAGTGATTAATGCTCCTACATCGGCTGAAATTATTTCGGTTGAGGAGTATATCGATCTTACAACTACTGAGGAGCAAGATGATCTTACCTCGATCGAGGAGCAAGCCCAAGTTATAACTCAACTTACCACATCGATGGAGCAAGACATACGCATGATGGAGACTATTGAACCAAGTACATTGAAGCAATTGTCTACTATGCAAGTTTCGCATCACTTCAATAGGTACACACATGCATGGAAAAAGATGTTAAAAAATGGCCAAAATCAACTGGAACTGGCATGAGACAGCTTGATTACGCGTGGGTTAAGAAAGATGTACTTACTCAATTGAAGATTGAGCAAAATATTCTCCAAGATAGTAAGATTACTAAGGTCTGGGTGCCCAAGAAAGAGCTTGCGTGGTCTAAGAAAGAACCATGTAAGACACGAGCTACAAGAAGTGAGCAGTTTATAAGGTGCCAAAACCATCATATGGAGCCTATCCAGAAAGAAGTGCCAAGAAAATCAAATTCACACTCGGGGGGGCAAATGTCAAGAAACTCGTCAGCCAGCTTTCACAAAGACTCAACGAAGAAGATTGAAGAAAAGGATTCAAAAGAAAAAGGTTAGAGACCTTCAACAACGTTCGTACGGTTATTTTAGTGAACTATATAGAGTTTCTACTAAGTCATATAAGGCTGAATTCAAGTGCCCTAGGAAAAATTATGAGCACACGGATATACCCAATTTTAGTAAAAAATCCGTAACTAACTGCTCAAATATCGAATTGAGGTGATTTCAAAAGCTACAGAAAGATAAGAGATAAATCTACATCTTTGTAGTTTATCACTTTTCCAAATTCGGAGCAAAACGAGGTCATAATCAACTTGGAAGTTTCGGGCAGTTATTTTTTCATATCTGAAGCCAGGGATAATTTAGGTTTTTTGTACTGAACGGCCTAGGTGATGTTCAGATCTACCAAGTCAGATCTATATATTTTCTCTTCGTTTTTCCCATATTTCTTCCATTTTTGCCTTATTTGTTCGAATCACATCTTGGAACGACCACTCCGGATCCGTCTTTAGATCGTTTTCGATGTTCTAACATATTTATTTATTTGCACAACAATTATTATAGCAGTGGTCGGTCGCAGTGATGAATTGAAGGCTAATTATAAACCCTTTTCTCTTGATTTTGACTTATAATGTGGGTTGCGTATGTTTTTCATTTTTCTCGTCACTTTGAACTTGTAATCGAATGGGTTGGTATCCTTGTCCACTTTCTGGATAATATGGATTATCTGTATTTGTATTGGAATTTTTTTTTAAAAATTAGTTCAGATAATTCGGATTTGGATTATACGAATCCTCACCCTCACATCCTATACCACCTGCTACTACAGCATCAGACCCATGAGAGCTAGCTGCCTCCGCAACCCAGCGGCTGGTTTCGCGCCTCCGCACAAGAACCTTAGTTTCTTCCATGGAACCACCTCCTTGCCTTTCCCTGCCTCCTCTCGTAAGTCAACAAAATTATGAAGAGTCTGAACTTCTTTTAACCTTTATTTGCACGTACGAAGTGCCATTTTCTTTGTACATTTTCATTTTATCTTGACCATTTAGGGTCTTCCAGCTTGCGGATCCAATGCGCTGTTCGGTTCCGGCCCTGTATCGACATTCACAAGGTCATGCTCTTTTTTCTTTCTTCGCCTTTTTAGCTTAATGAGTTAGGGAGAACTGTTCGTGTTTTTGATATGATGGGTTGTTATTTGACAGGGTAAAGTGAAACAAATTGTGGGGTCCACGCTTCGGGATTCATCTGAAGATGGGTCGGTCTTGGTTACCAACTTTGAGTCTGACAGGTCGGCTGCTGAGTTTGCCAGTATGTATGAGGAGGATGGGCTTGTTGGTGGTCATGCTATCATGCTAGGAGCTGATCCTATGAGTAGAGCCGCCGCAATTGAAGCATTACGTGCTTGGCCTGGTAGGTTGACGATTCGGTTTCTGTGACTTTGGGATTGTTGTTTGGTGGGCTGCGGCCCTTATTTGTTCAATGGAAATAAATTGCTGTTCATATATATATTGGTGGTTTGCTAAAAGTGCGGAAACTTTTCTGCAATTCCACTGGTGTTCTTATTTGTTTCAACGTTCCGTTATTTCATTAATAGTGAGTTTTGTCATTAATCACTGGTGTTCAATGGGTGGTTGTAGTACACGTATTTCATACTATGAAAGATGTTTTTAGGATTCACTGCAAATTTTAGTTTAGATGAAGTTATTTTCCTTTGGTTGATGAAGTTTCTTAAACTTACAGAATTCTCCTATTCTGAACTTACTGCGAGGATTGGAAAAATGTAGGCGGCTTGCAAGTTGGAGGTGGTATCAATGTAGACAATTCAATGAGTTATTTAGAGGAAGGGGCCAGTCATGTAATCGTTACCTCGGTATGTTATTATTATAGTTTTAAAAGATTACTTCAGTATGTAATGATAGCTATCTCCCTGTTCTCATTTCTTACTTGGACGTTTTATACATTTCATTATTTATCTTTTCAGATTATTTCTGTTTAACTAGAATAGGAGGCTATTCCTTCCCTTAGTTCTTCTAGCTAGTAACTTCTTTGCTTGATTTAAAACAAAATTCTTCATGTTTGCTTAAGGGGACAGACTTCTAGATAGTGGTAAATTCTGAACTCATCTTCCCTTGGCCACTGAACTGAATAAGTTTCATATTTTTGCTGAGTATATTTACTTTTACGAAAGCAGGACAAAGATATGGTTTTGAGTGACTTGATGTCTCGCCGGCACAACTTATTCCTCCTTATATCCTTGAATGATTTTACCTTTAATTTGTCTTACAGTATGTATTCAACAATGGTCAAATGGACCTCGAGAGGCTGAAAGAACTTGTTCAAATTGTTGGGAAGCGGAGGCTTGTTTTGGATTTGAGCTGCAGAAAGAAGGTAGGAAGTCTGCTACTTTTATGTGTAATTACTGTTTCAGTGGTTGGCTGGGGGTTACAAAATTTTTTAATCTTCTCTGAAATAATGCTTGAACGTACGATGAATTACATGGCCTGATGCTTGAGTTCTTGGTATCTGATGTGCTAGTATTTATAACTTCTGGACATGAGATTGGTAAATTGAACATCAAATTGGTATGTGGAAAGAATGAAGTCTTGTCAATAACTTGACAGAAAAAGTCTTGAGTGCTTATTCTTGCTAGAGACATTATTGTGACTTTCAGCTCTTTGCTGCCTTAATGTACTTGCTCTCTCTCACTTTGATTGCAGGAAGGCAAATATGCTATTGTGACTGATAGGTGGCAGAAATTCAGTGAGGTGTACCTTGATGATAGAGTGTTGGAGTTTCTCGCTAGTTATGCTGACGAGTTCTTAGTACATGGTGTCGATGTTGAGGGTAAAAAGTGAGTTCTGTGATGTCTTATTAAGACATATGCGTGCTGAAGAGGTTGGTTCATGCTGTAAATATTTTTATCTGGTTGTAGGCTTGGAATCGATGAAGAGCTTGTGGAGTTGCTTGGCAATCACTCTCCGGTTAGTAACATACCAAGTCTTGCATGAATGATTTGATTCTGTATCATGAATTTATCTCCGCACACAACTCGATGCTAGCATTTCACAGCAAACAACAAATTGGTCAGTTGTTCCGACTCTTTATCAAGTTCATCGTGCATCTTACCGTTCTTTATCCACTTTTGGTCTTTGTCATTGTCCAACTGTTGACATGTGACTTGTACTTTAGATATCGACTCTTCACTTTGGTTACTGATTGGAAGTAGTTACAAATTTACTATCCTTGCCATTTTCGTATGCTATTCATTGTTGATGCTTCTTTCAGCAAAAATGCACGCCCATAGCATCTTCAGAACCAAATAGATTTAACTGCTTTGTCCAATAAATTGATGCATTATGGTATGGTTGTCAGATTCCTGTAACATACGCCGGTGGCGTCACGGTGATGGATGATTTAGAGAGAATAAAATCGGCCGGTCGTGGGCGTGTTGATGTCACCGTTGGAAGTGCACTCGACATTTTCGGGGTGCAAGTTACGTTACCGAGATGTTGTTGCTTGGCACAAGCAGCAGCAGCAGGAAGCATTGACTGTTTAGTTATGAAGCTTTTTCTCTGTTTAGAGATGGACAATGTAGCACTACATTTTTACAGTTCTATTTTGCTATCTAGTTGCTCCAAGTTATGGAAACTTACAAGGACTAAATAGTACAACTGGCCAAACTACAAGGACTTTTAGAGTTTTGTACTCCGGTCTGAGCTGCTGTTGCGTTGTTCAAAGTCGAGATGTTATGTTAACAATTTTCAATTGATAAATAAACAATTCAAAACATAGTATTTCCTACAATCACTTATTGAAGTCTCTTTTAAGGACCCATGGTCCTGCTTTTGCTGCGTCGTTATTCTTTATTCTTAATATTTGATTTATCATTTTTGATTTTTGACCTATTTTGAAAATAACTAAAACAAAGGTTAGATTATCATTAAATTACTTTCAAGTCCCTAGTTCACGATAAAATTAGAAAAGAAAGGGGGAAAGACGCCTCCTCCTGTGAGGGACGTCCGGGTGTTGGCTTTCAGGTCTTGGACCTCACCGTCTTCAAGTACTACCTCGGGGGTTTAACCTATCGAGCTGTCCTCCTCAAGGTTGCTATCGTCATTTTCGTCCCCGACCAAGTCCTATTCGTTTTTGCCCATCACGCCGTGCTCTACTCCCACTGTTCTCACCATAGATTACTTTTGCGGGGATCCCACGTTCTAGTTCTTAAGCTTCTTTTGTTTCGCCCGAATTGATTTTTGGGGAAATGATTTTCCCCCATTATGATGGAAATTATTTTCCGCTCTTTTTTATAATTCTCCGCAACAGATGTTTCTAAGTTTTCAACATGGCTTATTAGATTCCAAGATTGTAAATTAACTATAATGTGTTTGTTTTTTAGCTGAATTGGAAGCATAGGAATGTGTTTGTTTCTTTTCTTTCTTCTTTGATTTTTAGGTGAAAAAAAAGTTGTGTGGCGATCTCTGATTTTCGGGAAGAAGTTATCGGAGCCCGCATCTTATTTCCGAGGAAGTAGACGACTGTTGAAGGTTTTTTATTTAATGATTTTTGGTAATTTCTATGATAAAAAATATAAAAAGGATAGTGAGGTAAGTTAGGAACTTCAGATCAATATTTTGTTAAGCAATAATAATTTTATACCAAATTCTAATAAAATAATACCTTGTTATAAATACGAAAATAAACGAAGGACATGGAAAAATAAATCAAGACCTCATAATAATTAGGGTTCTTAAAAATGACCCGGAGGTCAATCCGAGATTGGGTCCGACCTCAGGGTCAAACAGTTCGACCAGTCTAACTGCTAGTCGGGCCGAATTTTTTTCTTCTATTTTTTATTATTTTTTGAAATATATAAGTATATAAGTAAATAATTCATGTAATAAATTAATAATAACACAATAGATTATAAAATAACATATAAACATATCAATGTTTATAAAATATACCAAATAAAGTATCCATATAAAAGAGTAATCTTTAATCGACGATAAAATTATTTAAAATAAATATTTTTCGGTCGAACCGTCCGGTCAGACCAGATTTTTTTGGTCGAACTGTCCAGTCTGACTAGAATTCGGGCTATTCGCAAGATAAACGTTTAAAAAAATGATAGTATGGGAAATGATTCGTAGTCCGACCGGTCGGATTGTATTTTTTAAAACCTTGATAATAATTTACCCTAAAACAAAACATGAAACGTCATACATAACGCATGACAGGCATAAGGCTATCGAGAAGGAGACAAGACACAAAACGTCATTCATAACCCATTTTCTTTTAATGTCGTCCAATAATATATAGGGATCGTTTTTGAAAAGTGAATTTAAATTTATTATTCTAGTACTACTCATAACTCATAATGCATTTGTTCTTCCCTTTTGTCTCCCAAATAAAATAATGATAAATAATTTCCGCACCCCGCTGCCTCCATCACAATCCAATAGAACTTGCTTCTCAAAAAACAAAAAAGAGAATACAACTGACTGGTAGACAATCCCGCACCAAATATACAAATCAAGGTTCCCGCAAGATGAGAGTATACATCCGAACAATTTAAGGCTTAGTATCAAACAGTAAAATAAACAACCGACAGAGAATTTTAATTTCAGAATATTCAATAATCTGATTAATGATTATTTATCAATGTGGTTGATTAACGTGTAGTGTTTTTTTAATGTTATTTACTACTTCTCAAATAAAAATAAATAACTACCAATGATATATCTACCGAGAAGTAGTTTCAAAATTGTTTAAGCATTGAAATATTTTTGGCATATTATATGGTTGTGTTATCGGATTCTTGGCCCCAACATCAAGATCTAGACAATATGAACCGTCTTGTGTGCAGGATATCAAATTTGTAATATAAAAGATTAAATAAGGACCATTCTGAAATTTAATATTTAAACATGTTATATTACTGCATTGTGTGATGCCGAAGCACTACTACATTTTATACTATATATGTTACATGTTGTACGTTTGTATGTCGTATTAAATATTATGTATTGCATCTTGTATTATTTATCTGATCATTGTATATCCAGTGTATATTATAATAATAGTATTGTATGTCGTATAATACGTCACTATATAATACAATTATATTAATATAAGTTGTATAATGTATCACGTATTATACCATTATTCGAGTATTTTATTCGAGTATCACGTTCAAATGCCCAAGTAAATTATCTCATTGCATCTCCACCCTAGGATTTAGCATAAGCATGCCCTCCCTTCAACGTACCAAAGATGGTGATAACCACCCTATCAATGGTAGCACTTGGTCTAACTTTTTTTATGGTAGATAACACCCAATTGAAACTTCTATGCATTTGAACTAATGCTCTTCAACTTATAAGAGTTGCGTTCAATATCAGTCCATACATTAATTCATCTGATTAGTCATATTTTTAAATAGCTATTGTTCCAAATGTGATTCCTAGAAAAAGACTGTTTCTAATGTGAAAAAATTCAAAATTTATTAACCTTAAAAATTTATTATACTTATTCACCGGATTAATCATATTTTTAGATAGCTATTGTTCCAAATGTGATCCCTAAAAAAATATTGTTTCAAATGTGGCAAAATTCAAATTTTGTTAACTTTAAAAATTCACCTGATTCATTTTAAGAATTGTTCTTTGATAATTTGGATAAACAAATTTAGTATCAAAATACTACTGAATTAATAAATTTAAGTTCAAAGCCACAAACATTATTAAAAAAAATGGCAAAAGAAATTGGGATTATCTTGTGATCCTAAAACGACTTATTTGGTTATGAGGTTATCTGTTTTTTTATGATAGAGGCTTAGATTACTTTTCAAACCAAAAGTTACTTCGAACAAAAAAATAAATCATTTTTTGGGTAACATGACACACTAACTCATAATTTTTTTTCGGTTGGCAAGCTTACGTGTCAACGAATTCAGTCACTAAATTTTTTATTATTTTAAAAAAATCCACCTCTTAAATACTAAAAAATCCACTTTCCTAACTCTAGCCCTCGTTAACCTCTTCTTTTTTCTGTCTTTCCTTCTTCCCTAGCCTTTATCTCTCTCCCTTTCCTCCCTTCTTGACAAAACATCTTCATGAAATCAACCTCTCCTTGTCTCCCCGATTCTATATAACCTAGTATGATCCCATTATCTTCATCTTTGTGGTATTTTCACTCGTAGGTACTATCCAGTCTAACTTTTCTATTCTTCCTCTCCATTGTATTGTCAATTTAAGATTTTGACCTAGTTACATGTTTTTTTTCTGTCAGGTTTTGTTCATTCTTATTTTCAGGGTTTCGTGGTCTTTTGCATCATGGATGAGGAGTAGCTAGAGTTGTGTTTCACTATAGTGGCACATGGGTGGACAATGGAGGAAAGAGGTACGTTGGTGGAAGATTATTTGAGATGGTTGTTGGCTATGATATGGATCAACTTGGATTCTAAAATATTCAGAGATTCTATAAGGCTTTAAAAATATAAAATATGCATATTTGGTATATGAGTGAAGTTATAGATGGAGACAATGGTATATTAGAGATTTTTGACATCACTCAAGTTATGAAGATGAATGATTTTCAAAGAGGATACTCACTGACCCATATTTTTGGCATTAAACAAGCAGATAATGTTGTTGATGTGGAAGAGTTAAAGTAAAATTTAGATAAAATTATGAAAAAGACCAATGAACTACCAAATAACATTAATGAAATAAAAGATGTTTGGAGTGGAAATAGTGGTTACTCAAAGGAAATATCCAGATTTGAAGGACGATCTAAACTATTCTGTGGAGGATTTTGAGAAAGATGTTGGAAAGAATAAAGGAGGAGAAGGTGGATATAATAGTGAACAGATTGGTGGAGATGATGGATAAATTGGTGAAAATATTGATGGAGAGGTTGCTGGAGATAATAATGGAGAGATTGTTGTTGATTTGAAAGATAATAAGTTGGATGATGATGATGATTATATTTCAGATTATGCTGCCGATTTTGAAGATGATAGTAGAGAGAAAAATTCCTATTAAAAATACTATTGATCATATGAATGATATAGAAGAGCAACTCATTTTTTATGACTTTGAACTACATGATGTAAGGTGTGAAGATGATAATTGTGTAGATTATCCTTAATTTTTTAATGAACTAATGGAAGAGGAAAAGATTTTGGTGACTAATAATACGAAGTTCAAGTTGCTTCATCAAGTTAGGATAGCTTTGAAGGAGTGGAGCTTACCTAAAAGATTTGACTTTAAGTAAAAAAAAATAATAAATATGTTGTAACAACTATTTGTATATGTGAATGTGGGTATAGGGCGCATGCTTCTCTCATAGGTGATGGTGGTTGTTTTCAGATCAAGACATGGTCTCATGAGTACACATACTCAAGAAAATAAAAAAATAATAAAGGGTAAATTACTGATTTTATGTTATTGAATTGATATTGTATATTTTTCATATATATATATGAATTGATATTATGAGATTTTGTATTCAAGGTATATTACCGAGAAGTTCCTTGAAGAAACTAAAATTAATCTAACTTGGCTAGTGATTCTAAATGGGAGGTCTATTTTGGATAGACTTAAGTGAAAGTTGACTAGAGGTGAGTATTATAGAGCTAAGATAATTCTTCATATCATGATAAATGGTGATAGAAGAAAATAGTATGAGAGATTGCAAGACTATATATAACTCGTACTTGACATAAATAAATGTAGTCGAGTGCTAATTATGATACATGATGACATACTATGTTGAGACAAGAGAGTTGAACTAGTACTGATGTGATCTCGGCAGGAGAAACACAATTTGCATGGATCTATTGTTGTCTAGAATGGATGAGACTTCGAACCCACGAACTGGACCAGCAAGAACCTCGGCAAAAGAGCCTCAACCCGAGCCACGAACAATCTGAGAACTCTAAGTCACATCGTATCACGCCACAAACGAGGATGGCAAGCTCGTTTGATAAGTGAAAGATTCGCTCAACCTAAACGCTGCACTAGCTTAGGCAAGAACAAGCTGAGTTAAACTCACAAAGTCAAGAGACTTAATTTTATTCAATTCGAATGTAGGGTGTCTAAAACACTCGTCCAAGCCTCTATTTATAGGCTGGATGTTCTCAAAAACGTCCTAAATAATAAACTCCTAAATAAGCTAAGACAATTTGCCTAAATAAGCTAAAAGCAATCTTCCTAAAGCTTTCTCCTAATCTAGCCGAAACTTGTACTCCAAGATAAGGAGATTCTGGCCTGTTTATTCAACTAAATAGGAACTAAATAATATAAAGAAAGATACTAGAAGTTTGCTAAAATATCACGTCCCATTCAGTTTGTGCATGGACAAAATAGGACGAACTTGCATGCTTCAGATTGGCAAAGTTGTCGTAGTTTCCAAATTAGCTTCAATCACGTGCATGGGCTTTGCATGGGCCTCATGCACATCCTTGGACTTGAATGCACGTCCTTGGACTTCTTGAATTAATCCACTAAGTTCAGATTGAAGCCTCCTCCCTCTTGCACGCATCATTGGTCTAATTGGCACTTGCACTTGATGAGAGTCTTGTAGCTTGGATTGCTTGGACGTAGGCATGCTTGCATCATTCCCCTCTTCTTGAAAAGGATTTGTCCTCAAATCTGCATTGCCTACATCAAAAGGACTCAAATCAGTAACATTAAATGTAGCACTCACATTGTACTCACCTGGGAGGTCTAGCTTGTAAGCATTGTCATTGATGCGCTCAAGCACTTGGAATGGTCCATCACCACGGGGTAGCAACTTTAAACGCCTTTGGATAAGAAAACGCTCCTTTCGCATATGCAACTAGACCCAATCTCCTGGCTCAAATACAACCTTGTGCCTTCCTTTGTTTGCTTGTCTAGCATAATGCTCCGTTCTCTTCTCAATATTCATCCTCGCCCTCTCATGTAATTGCTTGACAAAATCTGCTTTCTTCTTGCCATCTAAATTGACATACTCACTTGAAGGCAAAGGTGATAAATCCAATGGAGTCAAAGGATTAAAGCCATAAACAAGTTCAAATGGTGAATATTGAGTAGCAGAATGAACTGATCTATTATAAGCAAACTCAACATGCGGCAAACAATCTTCCCAAGTCTTAATGTTATGCTTGATGAGTGCTCTCAATAAGGTTGACAAAGTTCTATTCACAACTTCAGTTTGACCATCAGTTTGTGGATGACAAGTAGTAGAAAATAACAACTTGGTACCTAACTTACTCCACAAGGTCTTCCAAAAGTAACTCAAGAACTTAGCATCTCTATCAGAAATGATTGTTCTAGGCATACCATGCAACCTAACAATCTCTCTAAAGAACAAATCAGCAATGTTTGAAGCATCATTAGTCTTATGATATGGAATAAAATATGCCATCTTAGAAAACCTATCCACTACCTTAAAAATTGAATCTCTTCCACGTTTAGTCCTAGGCAGACCTAACACAAAATCCATAGAGATATCAATCCAAGGCTCGCTAGGTATAGGTAGTGGAGTGTACAAACCGTGGGGTTTTATCGTTGACTTGGCTTGCTTGCATGTGACGCAACGACCACAAATTCTTTCAACGTCTCTCTTCATGTGCGGCCAATAAAAGTGATCTTGTAGCATTGCCAAAGTCTTTGCAATTCCAAAGTATCCCATCAATCCTCCTCCATGTGCCTCCTGAATTAACAATTCTCGCAGAGAACAATTAGGCACACAAAATTTATTTTCACGAAATAAGTATCCATCATTCCTAAAGAATTTACCATGCGCACTCTTCTCGGTTTCGCAAAATATTTCTTCAAAATCAGAATCAGTAGCATACAACGTTTTGATGTGTTCAAAACCAATCATCCGTGCATCAAGGGTAGAGATTAGGGCGTACCTTTGTGATAGTGCATCAGCCACTATATTTTCCTTACCTTGCTTATAGCGAATGACATAAGGAAATGTCTCAATGAACTCCACCCAACGTGCATGCCTCCTATTCAGCTTGTGTTGCCCCTTCAAATGCTTCAACGACTCATGATCAGAATGAATCACGAACGCCTTGGGCCACAAGTAATGCTGCCATGTCTCTAGAGCTCGAACTAACGCGTACAACTCTTTGTCATAAGTTGGATAGTTCAAGGTTGCTCCACTTAGCTTCTCACTGAAGTATGCAATAGGTCTTCCTTCTTGCATGAGAACAGCTCCAATACCTATTCCAGAAGCATCACACTCAATCTCAAAAGTCTTTGAGAAATTTGGTAAAGCTAATAAGGGTGCATTAGTCAACTTCCCTTTCAGTAGCTGGAATGCCTTCTCTTGAGCTTCTCCCCAAGTGAATCCCATGTTTTTCTTGATAACCTCAGTGATTAGTGCGGCTATGCTACTAAAGTCCTTCACAAATCTTCTATAGAAGCTTGCCAATCCATGAAAACTTCTAACATTCGCAACACTTGTAGGACTTGGCCATTCTTGTATAGCTCGGATCTTCTCTTCATCAACCTGTATTCCATTAGCTCCAACAACAAAACCCAAGAACACAAGTTTATCTGTACAAAAGGTGCACTTCTTTAAGTTAGCATACAACTGATCCTCCCTAAGTGCATCTAAAACAGATTTCAAATGCTCCACATGATCCTCCAAGCTTTTGCTATAAATGAGTATATCATCAAAATAAACAACCACAAACCTGCCAATGAATGGTCTCAAAACATGATTCATAAGTCGCATAAATGTGCTAGGTGCATTAGACAAACCAAATGGCATGACCATCCACTCATACAACCCATACTTAGTTTTAAATGCCTTTTTCCATTCATCTCCTTCTTTCATGCAAATTTGATGATAACCACTTTTCAAGTCAATCTTAGAAAACATGCAAGAACCATGCAATTCATCTAACATGTCATCTAAATGAGGAATAGGGTGACGATACTTCACTGTAATGTTGTTGACTGCACGACAATCAACACACATTCTCCATGATCCATCCTTCTTGGGTACAAGTAAGACTGGAACAGCGCATGGACTCATGCTCTCACGCACGTACCCCTTCTCCAAAAGCTCGTTGACTTGCTTCTCAAGCTCCTTTGTCTCCTCCGGGTTGCTCCTATATGCTGGATGGTTTGGAATTGTTGCACCTGGGACAAAGTCAATTTAATGTTCAATCCCCCTTATTGGCGGCAATCCTGGTGGTAATTCATTGGGGAAGACATCTTCATAGTCTTGCAAAAGAGAAACAACTACACTTGGCAAGTCTTGCACAAGTTCGTTAGTGATCAAAAGCGTCTCCCTATACCGAAGTAAGATCATAGACTTCCTCTCATAGCAAGCTTGCTTGATCTCACTTGCTCTCACATAATAGTTTCTTTTCCACTCATCTTTTCTCTCTTTGGCCGAAACTATTTCTATTTTTGCGGCTTCTTTTGATCTCTCAATTGCAACCTCTCTTTTGGCCGTTTTAACATTCTGTTTTTCAGCTTCTTCTCTCCTCTCCACTCGTTTCTTTTGTTCACTTTTCTTTCTCTTATCACTCTCTTTTTGCAACTTCATCTGATCTTCACAAACTTGTGATGGTGACAATGGTGCCAAGGTGAACACACATTTCTTGTGAGTAAAAGAGTACTTGTTGGTGTGGTCGTTATGCGTCGCCCTCCTATCAAATTGCCACGGCCTTCCCAACAGTAGGTGACTAGCTTGCATTGGCACAATATCACACAACACCTCGTCTTCATACTTGCTAATGTGAAATGCCACTAGTACTTGCTTCTCCACCCTAACTTCTCCACTATCATTCAGCCATTGCAACTTGTAGGGTTTAGGGTGCTTCGTTGTGATCAGTCCCAACTTCTCAACCATGGTAGTGCTTGCTACATTAGTGCAACTACCTCCATCAATGATCACACTACAAACTTTGTCCTTGATGTAACACCTTGTATGAAAGATGTTCTCCCTTTGTGCCATATCATCATCTTCTTTAGCTTGCACATTCAAGGATCTTCTTGTCACGAGAGTGAGGCCTTCATTGACTTGGACTTCTTCTTCGGATACATCCTCCAATAATGGCATGCTATCATGATCCGAATCTTCTCCTTCAGTCACAATCTCTCCACTCTCCATAACCACCATGACTTGCTTGTTAGGACATTGGCTTGAGATGTGCCCACGTCCTTGACACTTGAAATACTTAATGTCATGGTTTCTTCTTTTGTGGATTGGTGTTAGAACCTTCGGCCTTTTGCTCCACTTTGGATGTCATTGGTTCAAACTTCTTTGGATAGTTCGTCTTCCAAGTTGAGCTTGCTTTAGGTTGCATTCTGCCCCCTTCTTTAGTTGCTTCTCAATCTTGGTGACCATGTGCACCATGTCCTCCAACTCCACATAATGATGCAACTCCACTTTATCTTGGATCTCAGAATTGAGTCCATTCAGAAAACGTACCATGGTAGCTTCCCTATCTTCCTCAACATCAGCTCTCATCATGGCCATCTCCATCTGCTTGTAGTAGTCTTCCGCACTCATGCTTCCTTGCCTTAGCCCTTGTAGCTTCTTGTGTAGCTCGCGATAATAATGGCTAGGAACGAAGCGCTTCCTCATGACTACCTTCATCTCCTCCCATGTGCTAATGGTGTATTCTCCATTACCAACTGCAAGCATGCCTACGTCCAAGCAATCCAAGCTACAAGACTCTCATCAAGTGCAAGTACCAATTGGACCAATGACGCGTGCAAGAGCGAGGAGGCTTCAATCTGAACTTAGTGGATTAATTCAAGAAGTCCAAGAACGTGCATTCAAGTCCAAGGACGTGCATGAGGCCCGTGCAAAGCCCATGCACGTGATTGAAGCTAATTTGGAAGCTACGACAACTTTGCCAATCTGAAGCATGCAAGTTCGTCCTATTTTGTCCATGCACAAACTGAATGGGACGTGATATTTTAGCAAGCTTCTAGTATCTTTCTTTATATTATTTAGTTCCTATTTAGTTGAATAAACAGGCCAGAATCTCCTTGTCTTGGAGTACAAGCTTCAGCCAGATTAGGAGAAAGCTTTAGGAAGATTGCTTTTAGCTTATTTAG